>JAPYZK010000842.1:0-21957 GCA_030522785.1 Platygaster equestris | reverse complement strand
CAGAAGTTACTTTTCTTCCCGCTACTCGACCAATCAGATGCTCGGGTTACTTTTCATCCCGCTACTACTGGTGATGCAAAGTCGACTCGGCTGCCTTCGACAACTTTCGCCTCGCTTTACAGGCGATGAAAATCGATCATTCAATAAAGGGATTGTGAAAAAACTGCTTCGCAGTATCACGAACTATTGAAAGTAGAATCTCAAAATATATCCAACGAACTTTGTATATCAAGCAAATCTCAGTAATAGGTATTAACGATTTTGTCGGGATACGACGTTCTTTTATTCCCCGAGATTAATAATAACGAAAAAAATGCACATAAACGTGAAAATGTAAAAAACCAGGTTTTCCACATATCAGAATGGAAATTCATTCTGCACTCGTACGACAAGAATTGAGCGATGTGGCAAATACAGTCCACGTTTAAACATCCTATTGTCACTTTGAATCCACGATTTTCCATTTTGTTAATTATTCCGATGACAATCGACGAACTTAAGCTAAAAATCCGGGATTTAACGAATATATTCGCGCACTAACTTTCATTAACCACAATAAAACATCAGTCTATCATATACTGTCAGACAGGACAGATACTGTCATGTCAGAGATATTATTTTATGACTATTAAATATACACGACGGGACGACGATTAAGGTCAGAATCGTCCGAACTAGAGACACCGAAGGAACCCGACCATAGTTGCATTCATATTAAGAAGTATTAGAGAGTATTAGAGAGTTCTCTAATACTTCTTAATTCATATGTGGTTGCATTCCAGCAGCCATGTTAGTTTATTCCCGCCTTCAAATTCAAACATCGTTCGATACTGCATCATGTTGATTTTTTCCCTATCTTGTGTGGATCAATGGAAAGAGTTACTCAACTAACGAACGTATCTTTTGTATTCTAAATTGAAGATTATTTATGGAACATAGATTATTCAATAAAAAATTGTACAGTTCAAATGAGATAATTCGATAGAACATCGTGATTATTTTGAGATAATTAAACATTTTTTAACTTCGTCGATTTTTCTGTTTCGTTTTCGGGATAATTGTTAATGCGTAATTACGTGTTCATTTTCTGGATGATAATTTTAATTCGTTTTCTGAATAACTAAATTTAATGGCGGGCGTCAATGAAAAGCTACGTGTTTAGTGCGGAAATGATTAGATGCGCGAGAGAGAGAGGGCGAATGAATATTGCTTGCCCTTTTACTGTCGATGTGGGCCAATTTCTATGAAACAAAAGGATGGAAAAAATCAAACTAAAAATTAGTAACACTGTGAATCGAACCTATCCCGCTGCTAAATAATTTATTAAAATAATAAGCAGGAACAGAGAACCGAAATTATTAACGGTTCCGTTTCGGTTTCGGTTCCTAGAAATATATTATTAACGATTCCAGTTCCGGTTCCGGTTCCAACAAAAGAGTTGAAATCGGTTCCGGTTCCGGTTCTGGTTCTCAGAAAACAGAAATAACGGTTCCGGTTCCAGTTCCGGTTCTGATTGGCTGCATTAAAAATGTTTTATTCGATACGAAAACGACTAGCTAATGTTACTTATTGATAACATGGCACAAATCATATGTATTACGTAATTTTCTCATGCACAAATCAGATTAATCTGAAGAAGTTGAGTATGTATGAAGTACAATTACTACATAATACGGCACAATACTCAAATCTTTATTGTTACACAATTTTTGAAAATTAGGAAATTATGAAAACTTCGAGAATATGGGAATTTTTTCCATAATATTTTGAATTCTGGTAATTTCGAGTTATAAAGTAATATGAGTTTCGGAAAATTTGAGAAATGAAAAAACTTTTTTAAGTTGTAGAAATTCCGAGAACTTTTACAAATTTCAAGAAATATTCCGTTAGTTTTATAACGTTTCGATCGTTAGAATTCCAGAAATTTCAAAGAATTTGAGATTTTCAATGATTTTAAGTTTTGTTTTTTTTAATTTTGTGAATTCCGAACATGATGGAAAATGAAAGAATTCCAAAAATTTCAAGGATACTGGAAAATTTTCCAATATTTTGCAAATTTTGCCACATTTCAAAATTTCAGAAAACATGAAAATTTTTAAGATTATGAATATTTTTGAAATACAGAAAATTTTTGAGATTTGTAGACTTTAGGAATAACGACAATTTTGTAAATTCATAGAACAATGGGAATTTTCAAAATTTTGGTAACTGTGAACATTTTCAACATTCCGAAAATTTTGCTTGTTCAACATTCTGAAAATTCGGAAGAAAAAGGAACATTTCTCAAATTTGAAGAAACTTGTCAATATGTCAGAGTTCGACAATACGAGAAATTTCGAAAATGTGAATACTTGGAAGCATTGTGTTATTGTCGATAGTTCATTGTAATTTTTAGAAATTTGAGAATTCGATAATTTTTGGATGTCTTTGCAAAATTATTTTCGTGTCCAAGTTTTACACATCAAAAACTTGAAATATCGAGAATGAAATAATTCGGAACTTTTCATTCTGGTAAAATGATTCGGGAGTTACAATTTTGACTGAATCGACCGATTTTTTTAGTTTTCGCGTGTGGCTCGATCGTACGATATTTCACTCAATTAGGAAATTCGCCAAATTCTACGGATGTTGAAAGTTCCTTATATTCTCACAAAAATATGCTTTTTTTGCACAATGTCAAACATTCTGAATATCGTATTATTCAGAATAATCTTGACTGTCTCGAGACTCTTTAGAGTCTCGAGACATTAGATTTTTTCCCCCATATTATATCGAATGACAATGAATTCAGACATGACATTCAAGCAAGCTCTGACGAACATTTACGGAACCGAAAAAAGCATGCGAGAACCGTTAAAAATTTTTCCGGTTCTGGTTCCAGTTCCAGTCCTGTAAAAAATCTTAATAACGGTTTCGTTACGGTTCCGGTTCCACGTAAATAATTTCGGTTCCGGTTCCGGTTACGGTTCCGGCAGTTCCTGATAATAAGTAATAAATGCCAAGTATGCGAGAGACACTGAATGGCTCCTGTTGCTCGAAAATCTATCCGGGATTTGGTAGCTACACGCGTCACTAGATTTGTTCGAAATGATTCTCAACGAAGTATCGTACCTGTAGAATTACAGCGAAATAAGCTTTGGTTGACCTGGGTCTCGGAAATTATTTTAAATTAAATAATACACCATTATGACAGCTAGACGTGAATTTGGCGCAAAGTTCCTGTGTTTCTAACAATAAGCAGGAAGTTGAAATCGCTGAACGCGAAATAAACTGACATCTCGAGCTGTCATAATTGTGTATTATTTCATTTATAATAATTCCCGAGACACAGGTCAACCAAGGCTCATTTTACTGTAATTCTGCTGGTACGACACTTCGTTGAGAATTTTTTCAAACAAACCTGATGACGCGTGTAGCTACCAAATCCCGGATATACATACTTGCGAGCGACAGGAACCATTCACTCTCTTTCGCAAACTTGGCATTTATTGCTTATTATTTCAATAAATTATTTACGCAGCGGCTAGACTTGTTTTACAGTGTTCCTAATTTTAAGTTTAATTTTTTTCATGCTTTTGTTGTATAAAAATTGTCCCGGATCGACAATAAAAGCGCAAGCAATATTGGTTCGCCCTCTATCTTGCACATTCAATCATCTTCGCACTAACACACGTAGCTTTTCATTGAGGTGCACACGACGTGACATGTAAATGAACGGCCAATGTTCCATTGTACAATCATTCATAAATTATTTAAGATCATGATTCATACATACTTGTAAAATGATGCGGTCGCATGTGATAAAAATCAGTATGAATCGAATTCTACAATGATGGTACAATGATTGTCATAACATTGTTATGTGGATTCTTACGTAGAATCATTATATCATTACAATCTCATGTAGCATTCCATCGAAACAATTTTTTGTCCATCTTATGCCCACGCATGCGTAATTTTGAAATAATTAGACTAATGAAGGGAAAAATGACATGAAAAAGCTCCCATAAATAATGTACCCGAAGGTTCGAGTCTTTTCCCTGACTAATGATCCAAATTAAATCAATTAACTCTGCTGACTTCATCCGTCGAAATGAAACCGATACTTCCCTAAACCCTTTCAAAAGCCACGCCCTAGTTCTGCAAATTACGACGATATAAAGTCGTCCTCACATCGCGACCCTCAAAATTTTTTACACTGAGAAGAATCACATGGCTGGTGCATCAAAACTTTATTGAATGAGGCAACGCATGAAGGGCGTCGTAAACAACACTTTTTACTGCTTTTACCTCGTCTCCTTGCGGTCTAGTGGTTTTGTGCAACGGATACTCACGACGCTGGATTTATTTTACGACTTCCTTGTTTATGGTTACCTCAGAAGTTTTGGAGAATGATGCAACTTTTCGGGACTGCTCTGAATTTTTTTTACTTTACTGTGTCACGTCCTGAGTCAATTTCAATTGATTTAGGCGTAACTGGAGAAAAATTGTTAAAGGTTCAAATCCGATTTGGTTATCTAGTAAATAACACAATCCTTTGACTGCAATGAATATATGTGTATTTGACAAAAACTTACAATAGTGAACTTAGTGGTCACCCAAAAATGAAGAAGGTACAACGTCGTACCCTATCGCGATTAATGATAAACAATTCACAATCACGTACAATCACCAACTATACGCGAAACGTACAATCACCAACTATACGCGAAACGGACAACAATGCACGACGCGAGAACAATATTTGTACATCAAAAACGAAGCACCAGAGGAATGACGACGCTGCTTTTTAACCACGCAATATAATATAACGGTCGACTTGGTATAGCCGAAACGAAAGTTGAGAAACGTTTGATTTACCAATGTTACAAAAGTAAATTCGAAACGAACCTTGAAATAGCTTATAAAATTAATACAATTACAATTAGTACAATTAATTATACTTTGAAAATTATTGGAAAATTTATAATTGACATTACTGACATTTAAAAATTTTTTTCATTAAATTCGGGAATTTCCAAATCTCTATCTCAATTTTTGGAAATTCAAATTTTTCGTTTTCACGAATTTGTTTATAGGAACATTTTTTTTAATTTTCAAAATTTGAAGTTGCATTTTTGTGCTTCCTCAATTTTAAATCTCAAATTTCTATAATTTTGGTATTTGAACATTTAAATTAAAGTTGTGTAATTCAAATTTCAAATTTTACACCAAGTACGTTATCATTTTAAACTTAAAAAAAGTGAAAACATGAAAAAAAATGAATAAAACCTATATTTATGAGTTCCGTTTTGTTGGATTTCAAAATTTTTAATTTCATCGTATTTTGTGGAATAAAATCTACTAGAAGTTTAGCATTGAATACAAAAATCAATCAACGCATAAAATCATTACTGTATATTGCAGTAGTTTCGTTTTCTGTCGAAAAATTATTTCTTGAAACTTCAATTCTGGAAATCTCAAAAACGCAAACATGGAACTCATAAATATAGTGCCAAATAAAATCACAGTAATTATTACTTTTTTTTACACTGAGGAAGTGAATATTTTCAACGTCAGAAACTAAAATCACTTAAAAAAAAAACGAATTGAGAAATTTAAAAAATTGTGGAAATGAAAAAAAAAACAGTTTACAACGATCGCCAGGAAAATGAATGATATCCCTCCCCCCCCCCCCAAACATACATTGCAAATGTAAAGGTCGGCTGTCGCTTTTTGGTTGATATTAAAAACATCGTATTTTTTCATTGAAAATAACTGATATCAAAAACGTCGCTTCCAGACTTTTTCCAACATTTTGACCTAATGCCTCCGACATACTACAGAACGACGAAATAGAAAAATCGATGTAATGACGGGTTAAAAAGCGCTCGACGGCCCGCTTTTCTTTGAGTTGAAGGATATGCAATTCGTGGTGAAGATGGTACACAAAATTATTTTTCACAATTATTTGGTATACAAGCTTCTTTGGTCGTCAAGTTGTACTTCAAAATGTCATTTGTGTCGGCCAACTGACATTTGTGACATCAGCAAATAACGTTTGTTGAAATTATTCGTGTGAAATGAAATGTCGAATTGGAATGATATCGACCAACTATTATTGACTATAAGTAGAAGAGTTGTACAGCAAAATATGTAGAAAGGACGAAGAAAAGCGGGCCGTCGAGCGCTTTTTCACCCATCATTACATCGATTTTTCTATTTCGTCGTTCTGTAGTATGTCGGATGCATTAGGCCAAAATGTTGGAAAAAGTCTGGAAGCGACGTTTTTGATATCAGTTATTTTCAATGAAAAAATACTGTTTTTAATATCAACCAAAAAGCGACGACCGATCTTTACATTTGCAATGTATGTTGGTTGGGGGGGGGGAGGGTTATTCTAACTTTCAAAATGACCTTGAAGTTGAAAGTTTTTCCATAAGTCATGAGTTATCCAGATAAGGAAAGGGCAAAAACGGCCCAGGAACAGTTTCCTTTGAAAATAGGACCTTTAATCTAACCCTATGAGTATTTTTGATTTTCATAAGACTGATAAAATCCCAAATTTTCTTATAAGTTTCCATATCGTGTAGGAGCACTTCAAAAAATTCTTTTGAATTTTACGACCTTATAAGAAACTGCAACTTTCCTCAATAAATTTTCAATAAGAATTGTTTAACGTATAAGAATTTTATAAGACCACCTCAAGACCTTAAGAGACCAAATTTGTGCAAGGAAATCTTATATTCCGTAAAAATTTTTGTCGATTCTTAAGGGGGTCTTCTACGTGTGAGCCAAATTTTGAAGCTCATTTTTCAGAAAGGTTTGCAAAAAAACTACACATGATAATGAAAAATGTTTTTTTTTCCTTTTATTGACATATCCTTCGACTACAAAAACATAGCCAATAAAAAATTTGTTTTCAACAATAGCGACCTTGAAGTGTCCTTGACCATGCCTCTGCCAAAACGTAAGAGTCGACTTTGTGGCAAGGGTTTGAGATTTTGGTTGCCTTAATTGCAAAAAACGAAAAATTTTCGTGATTGCTGTTACGTTGGCTAACTTTATACACGAGCTTTTTTGGAAATTCGATAATTCCCAAAAATGGCAGACTTGTGAACGAAAAAAAATTTGTTTGACACTTTTTTTTCAGCTAAAAAAGGCTGTAAAAATTAAATTAAAAAACTTTTCCAAAAAATCTCGTGTCTAAAGTTAGTGACATGTCTGCCGAACGATGAGAGATAAGAAAATCCCCGAAATTACGAGTAGTTTAGAAGAATTCTGGCAAAACTTAAAAAAACACGACTTTCGGGAAAACGCGTTTAGACATACATGACGGGGTAAAACGTGATTAGTAAAACTAACAATTTAATCGGTTTAAGACTGAAATTACCGAACAATTCGGTCCCAAAAAGACACATATATGCAAACACACTTGTAAAACTGTGAAAAACTGCCAGTCAGACCGGTTTTTTTTGTTTGAGTCACGCCGCGAGCGCCTGCCGCAAAAACGTAAAAACACTGGTAGTTACCGAGAATGGCATAACTAACGCGTATCTCTCAAAATCCTTTATGGGGCACATTTCTAAGGACTTCTAGATTCGAAATATGGAATAAAAAAAATTTGATTTTTAATAAGTTCATACGTAGAAGACCCCTTTAAAAGAATCGAAATTGCTTTTTTCTGTGTCCACAAAAAATGAAAGTACCTATGAAACTTTGAGTTTGCTAACCAAGGCAAAACTTCGTAGATAGCGCAAGTCTTGAGAACATTTTGGTATTCGAGAGCTGCAGCATCTCGTACATTCTCACGTGAATTTCTGCAGACCGTGTCTCGTGGCTCAAGTTGACGAAGCTACTCTAGATCGGTTTATGAGGCATCTTGAATTCGCGGCCATAAACGCGTACAATGTAACCTCGGGGAATTTCGTTTCTTTTCTGAATTTATAATTTCAGGAAAGAAATCATAAATTCTGGCAGGGTAGAATTTTTTTCGATGAACAACAAATTTCGGATTTGAATTTTACGTAAGGGTGGGAATTTGATAATAACTAATTTCAATAATGATTTAATATCATGTTTTTATGATTGGCCAGAATTATGATTTTCGTTGGGCTAATTTTTTTTGGATGCAGTGTAAAAAATAAATGAGACTTGTTAATTATTAGTCCCTATACTTGGAATTATCTTGCGTAATTTTAGGACGATTAGGAATTCGATGATTTTGAATACAAATTTATCTAGAATTTTGACAAAATAACGATAAATGCAATATTTAAAAGTAATTGAATGACAGTATTTTTTAAATATCTTTGTATGTTCTC
This sequence comes from Platygaster equestris, assembly GCA_030522785.1. NCBI lineage: Eukaryota > Metazoa > Arthropoda > Insecta > Hymenoptera > Platygastridae > Platygaster > Platygaster equestris. The sequence goes on along the minus strand of JAPYZK010000842.1, from coordinate 13,654 downwards.
GAGTTATCGATTTCTTGAATTTTTCCGAGATATTATTCGCAATTGAAAAGAAAAAAGCAGAATAATTTTGAGATCTGAGATTTTGTCGAAAACCACCCACTGCCACCTAATTAATGGTAGTTGTACCCACGGGTACCTCTTAAGCTTCCTCTATAATAGATAAGGATTTAGGTTGGGGCGAGATTTAGCATTTGCAAAAAAATCGCAAATATACATAGAAGAGTGTATCATATTCTGAAAAATAAGTGAATGTATGAAAAAAATGACCACGCGAAGTCGATCAATGCAAGCTAGTTATAAATATTCCTGAATTTTATAATTGAAATGATATAAAATATTCCTTCGAATAAATGTTATGAATATTAATTCAAATCACGGATTTCAAAAATATATTTTTCCATCAATATTCAATATTGATTAAAATCAATTTCATCGAAGTTGATGTCAATTTATTAAATTATTATTAATTCTGTGAAGTTTTCAAGGCTTTATTGAGGATTTTCGATAATTTGATAACAGTTGCGTAAAACATGCGTGAAATACAATTAACGTTTCCAATTTTTTTTTTATCAATTACATTTGTTTTAATGTCGTGTGCGAATTTTGTGAGTACCAAGTAACGTAATTTTTGAGACATTCAAAATCTCTTTCAGAAGACTTGAGAAAGACTGAAGAACTATCTGAAATTGATGAAATTCATTGAATGCGAATAAAAACTGTGTATTTTTGAACATTCAAATTCAATTTCGCAACTCGTCACAAAAGCTAGAAATTCATGGAAAAATCATATCTACCAAAATTTTCCGAAAAAGGCTATAGTCAACCATGAGTTAAGTATTTCAAATTTGGAAGAATCTTCGAAAATTCCGGTGAATTTTAAAAAATTCTGTATTAAATGAAAACAATTATGTAAATTTTTCATGAACAAATTCCGATGATTATCGAGAAGTTTCAGAAAGTACTAAAATCTTCAGCGACTTAAATAAAAGTTCAGATACCACGTTCTTAGGAACCATTCAAGTATTACGTAACACTCTAAGGGGGTGGGGGGGAGGGGTAGAAAAGTCTGCATTTTACATTGTTACGCCGCATTACCAGGGGGAGAGGGGGGGGGGGCGAAAATTCCGAAAAACTGCGTAACGTAATACTTTAACGACCCCAAACATAATGAAAATGTTTCAACTCGTATCCAGTTTTTTTTCTTATTGCAGCGAAAAGATAAAAATTCACGTTACGTAAAAAGTACATAAAATTACCAATCTTCGTTAATTTAATGATGATTTCATGAATTCCGCGGCATGAAATTCATATGATTATCAATTTAATAATAAAAAAACGTCGATATCAAAATACAATAATAAAAAACGTCGACGTTTTCAGAATTAGGTACAAACGTAAGTTGAGTGTGATTATTCGTTATTGTTTATTGCTGAATAATGTGTTTTTTTTAAATGAACGAAATTGCGTAAACTTTTTTTGAATACTCATATAATACGGTAAATGTTAAACTAGGTAATTTTATATACTTCATATGGCTTTTAAAGATGTTTTTACAGCGATTCGATATCACTGAAAAACATTACAATGGAAAACGGAAAATTTCTCTGTCCGGGTTACAAAATCTGTAACTTTGATCCTGAACTATTTCTTGCAAACTTTGACGGATACGAAATGGTATGTACTCAATGCAGCTTTTGAACCACACGCTTATTGGCTAACATTCCTGATCATTAAAGTGAAGCGAAAGTTGAGTGTCACAACCACATGGATGGGTGACCGCCTCAGCAATCTTGAGTATGACAATATTTTTTCAATGAATTTTCGGGTTTGCCTCAGTAAATATGCATCAGTTGATCCTCAATTCTGGGTCGAATGTTAATACTGAGGTATAAAAAAGGGCAAACTCCACTTCGAATCGCGTTGTCTAACGATTCAAAACTATAATCATTGCCAACAATTTTTTTTGTTCATTCACATCAATACATACAATTTCTCGTAATTTGAAATTCAGATACTTTTTGCCTTTTTTTTCAATAAAATTATATTAAAAAAATTTTTTTTTTTAAATATCAATATACCGACTATTTCGATCTATATAAGGTATACGTAAAATTTAGACAAAAGTGGCACTCCCGCTCGACCCAAATTTCTAAATCCCTTTTTTTCTAATTACGAGATAATAACTGATAAGCGCTCGACAATTACATTAGCGGTCGCTAAATACCGCGGTGAAATTACGAAATTGTGAAACAAAGATTAAATTGGCGTCTACGCAAGCATGTCACAAATACCAAGAGCCATGCGTCATCCACGTTCTCATTATTAAAACGCAAAATTAGTAACAAACATTCCCCCTCTATTCCCCCTCTTTATTTCGCGAACAAATCGGAAATTAAAATTCCGCCGTAATTCGATAACGTTGCGCTCTGTATTCCTTTCAAATTACGCCGAGCTCGCGATTTATTTTCTCTCCATTCTACCAGGGAGCAAGTTTCCCGTTGGACTTTGGAGTAGATTGCAATAATTAAATTCCACTTCTTCCATTTATTATGCCTTCCGCGGGATCGTTTGTTTGTAAACAACTCGGGAAAATTTCGCGAATTCAAGGTGTTTTTTGGAAAATCAGGAAAATAATATTTTTCTGAAATTGGCCGATAATTGGCACTTTTCGCGACTCAAAAGCGGAGTGGAAATGGCTCTTTTCCGAACGGTAAATGGCAGCGGAGTAAAATGGTTTTCATTTCGCTCCGCTACAGTCGAGGGAGAAGCGAAACAGAACAAGGTGGCGAACTTGGTCTAGCGAAAGAGTATCGAGACAGCGGTGCACCGATTCGGGAAATAGCCATCTCCGCCCCGCTTTTTCGGCACGACAAGCGCTAATTATCGGCAAATTTCAGAAAAAGTACTGTATGCAACTCGGAGAGGATGCTATTTCACTCTGCGGCAGTTCTTGCGGCCTCGAACTTCGACTCGGCTTTGCCTCGTTTCCGCCTCGGCCGCCAAAACTGCCGCGTCGTGAAATAGCATATTTCCACTCCTCGTTACAGTTATAATGTACTATTATGTACTTGAATTGCTGTTAATTTTTGATAAATTCTCATTTTCTGTCATACGTTAACTTTTTCTATCAATGGCAATGCTTAAATGTCGATATATTTATTCCTGAATATCGATATGACATCGACTTCCACAAAATATCGATGTACTGTGTTGAAATTATACAGTAATGTATATTATACAAACAAAGTACAAACACACAATAATATACACAAACGATCTCGCCAGAACGTAAACATTTGAATTCAGTACAAAAAGTTGCCCGGTATGTTTTTACAACAATTGTTATTCCTTTTTATACACTATCCTAATGCTCGTAACAATTATGAACAAGCATCAATAACAACACCCATAAAAACCAACAATACATAAATTAATAGCCCCTGCAATAATTTCCAATTTGCAGGGTCTCGCGCGCGCCGGCAGTGCACACGGTGCAGACAATATACCTACGTACACTTGCGTACACTCCCGCCCAACGCCGCGCGCCCACTCCCCACCCGCCCCCGTTCCATCCAGTAACGGTTTTTCTCGCTCTCAACCACCAAGTTTCGCCCGCCGCCACCGCCAGCGCTCGCGTCGTCCGCCCGTTTTTAGTGTATTCGCGAGCCTCGTTCGGTGTGCGTTTGGCGTGGTCGAGGCTCCAAAGTTCACCCCTCGTTTTCTCGTGTTTTCTCGCCTTTTCCGTCCCTCTCGAAAACCCGCCATTTTCCGTCGTCGCGAATTCGCGGGGATGCGGCTGCCCTGTTCGCGGGTGAATATCTGAAGTGCCCGAATGCCTCGGTGTTATTAGTGCTCCGTCTCTCTCGCTCCGTCCGGCTCGACGTTTCCCCTCTCGCTCGCCGCGTCCCGACTCTCGAGCAAGTGCAGTGCCCGAAAAATACTTACACATCTACCGCTTTTCACGGCGTCCCTCAGGATTTTGGATTTTATCGAGGTAATTATGAGTTTTCTTGGGGTTCGGGTGGTTTCAGTGGGGTTTTGCGGCAGGTGAGTTGTGGGAGGTGAGGAGGGATTTGACAATTCGCGGGTTGGGTTGGGTTGGGTTGGGGGGTCGGGATTTGTTTACCTGTGGGGCCCGTGGGTTACTTTTCATGAGTCCCAATACGGGTTTTTGGAGGCTTTTTTCTGCGGGAAATATTTTGGTGGGAAATTCCGTGAGTCGATGATTTTTGACAATTGTGACTTGGATTTTTTTTTAGTTTGTGAACTTCGAATTTGACATTTTCAAGATCGGAACTTTTAATTTATTATTTTATGTATTTATTTTACTTGTGTATCGTGGGTAAAAATAGGGTTTTTTAGGGGGTGAACGTAGGTTTGCAAGGTATGTTTACAGGGATTTTCGTAAAAATACTATTATAATAGGGGCTTTTGTTGAACAATGATTTTTTTCCATTTTTTTTTTTTTTATAAATCGCTTATTATAAGGATAAAAAGTCACTAGGAAGTAGCGGAGCGAGCCATTTTGCAGCGCAAGTTGTTTGAACAACAGTTTAAATGTTGCTATTTTGAGACTCGTAAATTATGGCACAGAATTGATTTTCAAGTCCTTCAATCACGATCGATTTTCGGTTTTGAAATACGGTATTTTACACTTCCAGAATTTTGGCTCAGAATTTTTAATTTTTTCGAGATAATTATGAGTAATTATAGTTGAGGTTTTTTATGGCTCGGAATTTTCGTGCAGGATTTGAATTTTATAATTAAAATTTAAACACTTGAAAATTCAGGACATAGGAAATTTTTGACAGTTGAAAATTTTGACTAATAATTGCAACTTGAGATTTTTGAATTTTTCTATTCATAATATTTAGTATCTCCAATATTGAATCTTATCAAAGTTTTTTGAGCATTTTTAGTACAGACTTTGAATTTGTTGATAAAAATTCGAATTTTCACAAATTTGAATTCAGGAAATCGAAAATTTTGAATAATTAGAAAATTTTAATAAATTATTGCAACTTTACATTCTGGAATCGTTTTATTATAAATTTTGTAATTTCAGGATTCAAATTTTTCGAAGTTTTTTGAGTATTTACGGTAAAAAATGTGAATTTGTAAATTCAAATTAAAAGAACAAGAAAAAAAAAAGAACAGAAGTTTTAGACTCCAGAAAATCGAAAATTTTACGGTCGGAAATTTTGACAATTATATTGAAACTTGGGATTTTTCAATCTTTTCATTTAAGTTCAACATCTTTAATATCCAAAATTATCGAAGTTTATCAAGCATTTTTAATGTAGAATTTGAATTTGTTAATTAAAATTCGAAATTTCACGATTTTAAAAATTCAGCAGATATAAAATATTTTTTAACAATTGAAAAATTTTGAAGGAATTATGGCAACTTTTCATTTTTGAATTGTTTTTATCTCAATTCAATAATTCCATGATTTAAATTTATCGCAGTGTTTTTCGAGCATTTCTGGTATGAAATTTAAATTTGTCAATTTAAATTAAAAAATACAGGAATTCCAAAATTCATGAAGTCGACAAATTTGAAAGATCATTGAAATTTTCGATTTTTTTATTGTTTTATTTAAATTCCAAAAGTCACATATTAGAGAAATCAGGAAATCGAAAATTTTTGACAGTCGAAAATTTTGACATTTATATTCTAACTTGGGATATTTGGATTTTTCTATCAAAAATTCAGCATTTCCAATATCTGGAATCATCGAAGTTCTTTCATCATTTTTAGTACAGAATTTGGATTTGTTAATTAAAGTTCGAAATTCCACAAATTTGAAAATTCAGGAAATCGATAATTTTCAACAATTGCAAATTTTGGAAGAAGTATTGCACCTTACATTTTTAAATTGTTTTTCGAACATTTTTGGTATTAAATTTGAATTCGTAAATTTAAATTAGAAAATACATTAATTTGTAAATTCAGGAAATTGACAAAATTTGACATTTATTGCATTTTTCGATTTTTTAATTGTTTCAATTCAATCTTCAAATTCACAAATTTGAAAACTCAGAGGATCAAACATTTTTGACTGTTACAAATTTCGACAATTATATTGCAACTTCAGATATTTGAATTTTTCTACTGAAAATTCAGCATCTCCAATATTTGAAATTATCAAAGTTTCCACAGCATTTTTAGTACAGAATTTTCATTTGTTGATTATAATTCGAAATTCCACGAATTTATAACGTCAGGAAATCGAAAATTTTCAACAATTGAAAATTTTCGGAAAAATTATTGCAACTTCACATTTTTTAATAATTCAATTATGAATAAAACAATTATTGTTTTATTCTATATTTTAAAATTTTTAAGATTTATTTAAATTTTTTGAGCATTTTTGGTATTACATTAAAATTTGTTGATCCAAATTAAAAAAACACACATTTGAAAATTCAGAACATTGAAAATTTTGACAATCATTGCAACTAAGAATTTTTTGATTGTTTTATTTAAATTCCAAAACTCACTAATTCGAAAACTCAGAAAATCGAAAATTTTTGACTGTAGAAAATTCTGGCAATAGTTATATTGCAGCATGGGATTTTTGAATTTCTGTTAAAAATTCAGCATCTCCAGTAATTGAACTTATTGAAGTTTGTTGAGCATTTTTATTACATTTTTAATGATGAGTTTTAAATTATTCAGTACATTTCAGTAGCATTTTTAATTTGTGAGGTTTTCAATTTGGATTAACAAAAACCAATTTCGTACTGGAAATCATTGAAAAACTTTTATCAAATCACATTTTTGAAATATTGTTGAATTTGAAATTGAAGGAGTAAAGAATTTGAAGTTGCCTTAATTACCTACTGTTAAAAATTCTCTATTTCTTGATTTTAAAAATTTACAAGTTTTCGAATTTGAATCACGGAATACTCATTTTGTATTGGAAATCTGTTTACAAAATTCGATATGTCTAAATTTTGGAATTATACAGTTGAAAAATCTGAAGTTGCAATAATTGTCAAAATTTTTCGATATCTGAATTTTTAAATTTGTGGATTTCCAAATTTGATACAATAAATTTAAATTTCGTACTCGAACTCATGAAAAACTTCGATATGTTTTATGATAATAATGCTGATATCGAAGTTTATATAATCAACTTCGATACTACACTAACCTTCGATAATCATATCAGTATTGTCGAATTCGGGATTTCAACGATTCGAAGATCTAAAGTTGTTGAAAGTTGCAATAATAATTAATCAAAAAATTCAGACACTCTACAATTTTTATTGCGAAATTTGAAACGAAGTTTCAGAAACTATTAAAAATAGTTGACTCCAGGATTTGTTATGTAATTCGATAATTTAAATCTACAATAATTTAATGAAATTCGAATTTTGTGAATAAAAAAATACAAAAAGAAAATTAACGAATCAAATTAAAGAGTTATTTCGAGTCCGAAATGCTAATTTGAATACTTCGATTTAATAATCTTAACATGCAGATCAAAAACTGTGATTTTCGTAAATTAAATTGATTCAATTTCAAAAATAATTGAAGAATTATTTATTATTATTATTATTATTTTTATTATTTTATTATTTAACGATGCTAATTTAAAATTTGGAAACTATGCAACTATTGTCATATCGATTTGATGAAAAAAAAGTACACGTTAGTAAAATAAATTCACAAAAAATATTTGTTTCATATAATTATCCAATTTATAACATAAAATAACCTTAACATTATCAAACCTAAATCAAATATGGTATACACATATGTTTTTTGTATGAGAGTAAAATTTTATTGATTGATTTATGATATTAACTGCACCAGTCTAGCACTTATTTAATTCATAGTCCCAACAAATAAAGAAGTCATAAAATTTCACGTTAATGAATGAAATCGCAGTCGCTAATGATTAAAAAGTAGAACAATTGAAGTTTATTACTTATTCAGCCTTTAATGACTCAAAATGTTCGATAATTTCAAATTATTTGATTGCAATTATTTAATTGAATTCGTCGGTCTACTTCGGATTAAATCGAGCAATCAAATAGTGTGACAAATTGAATCTCATTTAAATAGCAGCATTTCGAATGTGAAGTTTTCGATATATTATTTTGTAGTATGAACTAAATGGAACGAGAGTACCGTGGTTAAAAAGTGATTGCTCTTCAAACGCCTTCTGGGAGAGCAGGAATTTTAACCGTTTGTTACTTTTCGGAACGGAACTAATCGATTTCTTGTCCAAGGCACCGAGATTGATCTATTCTCCAAGATTTTGAACGGAAGATCATTCAGTGACGATTTTTTCGTGTTTTTTGTATCATTAAACAAAGAATAAAAATTACAATGAGCAATTTTTGATTCATATGATCGTGTAGAAAAAATCCTATTTCATGTTGTAATTATTCATTTCATTTTTATTCATTCATTACGAAATATTTTTACTCTTCAACTACCGAACTTCAGAAGTAATTGAATTCTTAATTATTGCATTTATATTTTTGTACTCTGACGAGAATTCCGAAACTCAAAAATATTCATGAAAAATGTAAAAATTGTTATAGTTTCATATAAATTTTTATTTACTTATTACTTATATTACTATTACTTATGAAATTTCCATAAAAGTCCTTATAAAGTCCCGAATTTCTTAGAAAATGTCACTTGTTTATTAATTAATTTATTCTTCTTTGTTGAATAAAAGTATCAGAAGTATGTTATTTTCTTACACGCGAAACTTCGGCGGTATTTTTTCAAATTATATTAAAATAGACCCACGCCAAAATTACACGCCACACGTTCGAAAAGCGCAATTTTGTTTTTGATTCGTGCAACAGGGCTGACTATTCTCGCACTCGTTCAAAATTAGTCGCTTTATAAACTTGCAGCATAATTGAAGTGTTTCATGAAAATTCGAATTGGTAGGGAAGTTACATTTGGTCAATGAACGTAAACGCGCAGTTGACGTTAAGCATAAATAATTAAGCGAGCCTCACGTTCCTCGCTCTCCCGGTGCATGAAATTCCCGGATGACTGGGGCGCCCACTGGCGAGTGCATCTTTTGTGCTCTTTTATTGCCGAGGGAAAACGCGATTTCATCCTGCACGCGAGCAAAGCATTGCGTCGCACGCGGAAAGGTCGCGATCGGTGAATTGCGCCTGCCTCACTCATCCGTGAACCTCCGCAAAATGCCGCCTTGTTTTCTTGACTTGCCTTCGGGTTTGTTTACGTGGTAAATGGTGTTCCTTTCCTTTTTTCTTTATCGCGTCGTGAATTAGTCGTCAATTAGTCGTGCAGAAAAATTAATTTATTTTTATCAATTTCCATGCTTTTAAGTGCACTCATGCCAAGCCGACCGTAAAGTTAGCACTACCACCCCTATATCTCCGTAAAAAACGCGAAATCAGACAGATATTCTGAATAATAAAGAAACTGTCGTGAATTAATCGTAAATTTGTCGTGGAAACCACTTTTTATGTTTTTTATATAACTTGGTAATGCCAACTTTACAGTTTAGTTAGCACTACCACCTGCATATCTCGGTAAATAAACGTCAAAACGAAAACCTGGATAGTGAAGAAATCGTCGTGAATAAGTCGTGCGAAAAAGATTATAAATTTTTGATCATTCCAATTTTCCAAAGACCACGTATTCCGAGCTGACCGTAAAGTTAGCATTACCACTCGCTTACCTACGCAAATAATCGTCAAATCGAAAATTCAAGTTGCAGAGAAATTGTCATGAATTAGTCGCAAATTTGTCGTAGCAACAAAAAAATTGTCGTACTCTTAATTTTTTTATATAACTTGGTAATGCCAACTAAAATGCAGTTTAGTTAGCACTACCACTCGCATATCTCGGTAAACAAATGTCGAAACAAAAATCTTGATGATGGAGGAATTGTTGTGAATTAGTCGTAAATAAGTCTTGCGAAAAAAATCATGAATTTTCATTTTTTAAAGCCCATCATCCAAAGCCGACCGTTAAGTTAGCATTACCACCTGCGTATCTCCGCTAATAATCTTTAAATCTAAAATCTAAGTAATGGGGAAATTGTCGCTAACTAGTCGCAAATATGTCGTGGCAACAAAAATTTGTCGGAATTTTAATGTTTCATTCAATAACCTGGTAATGCCAACTTCGTTGTTGAGTTAGCTCTACCACCTGCATATCTCGGTAAATAGACGTCTTAAAACAAAAATCAGAATAATAGAGAAATTGTCATGAATTAGTCGTGTATCAGTCGTGCCAATAAAATACTTGATTTTCATTGATTTTAATTTTCAAAGTCCACTTATACAAGCGGACCGCAAACTTAGCATCACCACCTCTGTATAATCTACACAAATAAACGTCGAATCAGAAATCTGAATAATGGAGAATTTGTCGTAAATTAGTCGAAAATTTGTCGTGTCAACAAAAAAATTGTCGCTATTTTATTTTTGTTATACGACTTGGTAATGACAACTCAGCTAGTCAAGTTAGCACTACCACCTGCATATCTTGCTAAATAGACGTCAAAACCAAAATCCGAATCATAGAGAAATCGTCGTCAATTAGTCGTGTTAATAAAATAATTGATATTTATTTATTCTAATTTTTCATGGCCAACTCACGCCAAACCGACCCTCAAGTTATCATGACCACCCCTGGATCTCTACAAATAAACCTCGAATAAAAAACCCGAATAATAGAACATTTGTTGTGAATTAGTCGTAAATTGGTCGTGGGAACAAAAAATTTGTCGAACTTTTTATTTTTTCACATTACGGTACATTTGTAATTTGTCTGAACTTTTAGAATTTTCAAAAATTCCTACACTGAAGAACTTCCTTATTCTCTCGAATTTCGAGACTTCCAATACAGCTGAACGTCGATCAACGTACTCCGATCGAGTACTCTCTAATCTACCGTGAAGATCTCGACAGCGATAAGGCTCCGAGTTTCACAGCAGAGAGTGAATTCCAGAATCCTGGAAAGTCATTAATGCTTTGTCATTTTTGGGTTTGGGTCCCTAGAGGTTTCTACCTGATGGTGTTTCTACCCGTCTTATCGCTACTTCGATCGAGTATAATGTTTACTTGAGACCCTCGAGCCGAGTACTCGATCGGCGTTCAGCTGTATGGCCAAAGCTTCAAAAGTTGCGAAAATCGGAAAATTCCGAAACTTCTTAACTTCAAAACTTCTAAATGCGCTTCCTAACATGAAGGTTTGGAATTTTCAGAACTTTAAAAATTCCAAAACTTAATATTCGTTCAACTTCGAAGTTATTTAGAACTATATTATAATGTTTCAACACTGTCGGAAAATGCTCATAATTAATAAAATTCTCTTACATTTCAAAATTTACGAAGATTCTAAAGTTACAAAACTTCGACAACCCCCCGAAACTGGATGAAACCTCTCTGAACTTTCGAAATTCCTCGAACTTCAAAAATTTCAAATTTCATCAAAAACTTCATGATTTTTGCGCTTGAACATTCTTCAAAACATCAAATCTCTTAAGAAATCTAAAAAACTTGACTAATTTATGACTGATTCGCGAAAAATTCTCAATTATTCAGATTTCTGATTCAATGTTTATTCACAAAGATATACGGGGGAAGCGCTAACTTAACGACGAAATCAGCATTACCAAGTCATGTGAAAAAATGGAAAGTGCGACAAATTTTTTGTTGCCACGACCAATTTGCGACTAATTCACGACAAATTCTCCATCATTAAGGTTTTTTATTCGACGTTTATTTGTAGAGGTACAGGCGTAGTAGTGCTAACTTTACGGTCGGCTTGGCATGAGTGCACTTTGAAGTATGAAAATTGAGAAAAATGAATACATTTTTCTGCACAACTAATTCACGACTAATTAACGACGATTTCTCCACCATCCAGATTTTGTTTTCGATGTTTATTCACGGAGATATGCGGGTGGCAGTGCTAACTTCACGGTCGACTTGGAATTAGTGGTCTTCAAAAAATGAAAATTGATACAAATCGAGAATTTTTTTCGACTAATTCACGACTTATTCACGACAATTTCTCCGCTATCCAGGTTTTTGCTACGTCGTTTATTTACGAAGATATGCGGGTGGTAGTGCTAACTTGACTGTTGAGTTGGTATTACCAGGGCATATAAAAAAAATTGAAAGTACGACAAATTTTTTTCTTCCACGACAAATTCTCCATAATTCAGATTTTCGATTCGACGTTTACTTTTGGAGATACTGGGGTGGTAGTGCTAACCTTACGGTCGGCTTGGCATTAGTGGTCTTAAAAAATGAAAATCAACAAAAATCGATTTTTTTTTTGCACGACTAATTCACGACTGATTCACGACAATTTCTCCACTATCTAGATTTTTGTTTCGACGTTTATTTACGGAGATATGCGGGTGGTAGTGCTAACTTAATTGTTAAGTTGGCATTACCAGAGCATATAAAAAAATTAAAAGCGCGATGAATTTTTCTTTTCCACGACAAATTTGCGACACATTGGCGACAATGTTTGCAATTATCGCAATATTCATTTTCCAAAATGGTAATGCCAACTTAACAGACATCCGGAAGTGACTCGAAATGCGACCAGGGTGGTCATAACATGTGAGACGCGAAAAAATGATGTCCCCTACTTTCGGACACCTGATACAAAAAATCAGAGGTGAATGCAGAAAAAATGTTCGAGGAATGTTTTCTGGAAAAGTGTCTCGGATTTAGAAATTTGGAAGTTTTTAATTTGTGGACTGTCTCGTTTTGAACATTAGGCTGAACTGTCGATTCACAATAATTACGAACATGTTTGCACTACCATCTGTTTAGACCTAACTATAATAATTTGCACACTCATCCAGTGACCGGAAATTACTCGAATACACAGTTTTCAACCGAAATCATGAATAATCCTTGATTACGTTGTAATTAGCACTCATTCTCGTTACAAAATTGCAAACTTCTGGTAAAATAATGGTTCCGTCACCCATAAAATGCTTTTAATTTGCAAACTTGTCATGTGTACGGAACATGCGAAAAACATGGATAATGTTGAAAACATCCTCAGAAGCATGGATAATGTTGAAAACATATTCAGAAGCAAAGTTCGAGTTACCTACTTTTTCCGCGAATTTCAAATTTTCAGAATCTTAAATCTAATATTATTTTAATGATTTTTTTCAACGCCCGCAAGTAATATGTAATTTCGTGGCCCTGCTGAGAGTGGACGAAATAATGGATTACCTGATTGTTGACGTATGGCATGCGAGTGATGAACTCGTTCGCCCACAAGTGGGCGAATAAGCTGTTCGCCCACGCTCATCTTAACGACCTATAGCTATTTACTCACTCATGCGCAGTTTAGCGACCGTGTACGCACGGATAATGGAAACAAGATAGCGAACGAGCGACTCGACATATATCGAAACGTCAAACTCCCCAACCCTAACCTCAAAATTACAAAACTGTGTATTGCTGCAGCGTTTTTGTTGTTGTTTACAAAACAGTCGAATACAATCATAATCAATCCCGATGAAAATCAAAGCAACGAAAGGGATAATTAGTTTTTAACTCTGTAAAGTACGTAGCAAAGCTCTAAGGGCGATTGTTGCGTCAATCAATCAGGTAACCCATTATTTCCCCCCCTCTCAGCAGGGCCATGAAATCACATATTT
>JAPYZK010000841.1:0-34877 GCA_030522785.1 Platygaster equestris | reverse complement strand
TTTTTTTTTTTTTTTTTTTTTTTTTTTTTTTTTTTTTTTTTTTTTTTTTTTTTTTTTTTTCTTTTTTTTTATTTTTTTTTTTTTTTTTTTTTTTTTTTTTTTTTTTTTTTTTTTTTTTTTTTTGGTTTTTCGTATCCCTTGATGATATCGAAACTTGGAGGTTCTGGGGAAAAATTATGTATAATTATATATAATATTGAATATGAAACGATTGAAGCAGATTTAGAATATATCTACTGTTTATATTACAATAATTTTTATTTTAAATATTCTTTGTGATTAAAGCTGGAAACTTTGAAGAAATTGAAGATTCGACAAATTTGATCAAATATGATCGAATATGATCGTCATTTTACAAGGTGAAAATATGAATTTGCATATTCTAAAATAAAGACCCAAACTTCGAACTCGTGCTTCTTCTTTATTCGTTACTGTTTTTGGAGAGTCTTCAAAATAGAACTCCGAAAAATGGTGGAAAATTGCATTCAACAAACGTGTACGGTATTTCAAGTACAAATAAAAACAGTACTAAAATCAGGATACAGACCAGTTAAAAAAATTGCCAACTTAAAAAATTATAGAAAATTTCCATTCAATTATTTTTCTGAATTAATGACTAAAAAAATTTTTATACTATTCTAAGTTTCTCTTCAAGTCAGTTTTTCTGTACAATTTCTCGCGGTGAAGGTACAACAATTTTTGCTTACTAAAAAACAACATGATTTTTGTCACGCACTTGCGAAAATAACTTGTATGATAAATTCATTGTGTTAAACTGTAAAATTCAAAATAATAACTCATAATTTTGATTGTTGTTGCATGCCTTTTCTGGGCACGCTGATGAAAGGTTTCACTAATGGATACAAGGGTTGATTGTTCTTGAACTGCAACACATCAACAATTTGGCTAACTCGATTGTCAACGATTTTTTCAACTAAGCCGTCTTTTTTCTGGGGACCACCTTCGGCAGTCGAAACCACGTGAATCGAAAGTTTGTGTCGATGTGGCGATTTTTCGTCGAGAAAGTCCTGTTGAAAATAAAAATGCATAAATGAACACTCGAAACGCAATGGAGATGTCAACCAAATTTTCAAAAAGATGAAATTTGAAAAAAGAAAACAATAGACTTACAGTGTAGAATTGCAAAACTTGCTCCTTGGTGACATTTTTCAAATAAGTGGCTTCGATGTTTGCCCGATCGAAATTGTACTGCTGCGCGATTATTTCGCCCCACAATTCCGAAGATAACGAGCTCAGCGTTTTTGGTTTATCGAGCTTCTTCTTTATTGCTGATTCTTTATGACTTAGAAAATCACTCTCGGACATGTTTTTTACATATTCCTGAAAAAATGTATAGGATTCCATAGCAGCAGCAGTTCAAAAATGCTAATTACACTATTGTGTAATTTCCAAAGTTTTTCGAATTTTTCACAAGTCCATCCCATTCCAAATGTTCCATTTTTAATTGAAAAATGAAAAAATAAACGGAAATTGAGGTAGGTACTTTGAAAATCGAAAATTCAAACGACTGATCAAAAATTACAATTCAATAAGCATTCATTCGAAAACATAAAAACTGACAGTTCGATACAAGAAAATTTAAAAATTTGTTATTTTTGAAACTTTTTTCTTCAAAATTGTAAAAAATGTGTTGACAGCTTAATATTATGTTAATTACCAGCATGGACTCCATAAAATGATCGATTCGTTGCTCGACATACTGTGGATGATAATCACTCTGCACAATGACCCTCAAACCTTGGTAGCCATTTGCCCTCCGAATGCCACTGAAAACAATGTAGCCCAATTGTTCCTGGGTCCTGAGAATCGTGTAGCACGGCTCAAACATGATTTGCGCAAAAAGTTCCAAAAGTGCGTTCGATTCCGTCGACTGCAGACCCGTTTGATAATACGCTTGGGTGCACGAATTTTTGTGCAAATTGTTCTGGACCTCGTACAAAAAATCACTACCTGAAAAGTAAATTAAAAAACATAGCTTTTTTAATTATTCCCCAATCACAGGAATAAAGTATCTACTTTTTTTAAAGTAGATATTTAAAACGCAGCGGCGTAAAAATTTCAGTGTTTTATTAAATTCTATAAACACACGCACAATATATTGTGTACTTCAATGAATTGTTGATTATAATATTTCAGTTACCGTTTCGCATTTCGACTTCGCGGAACAGATTCAACTGACTCGGCAGAAGCGGCAGTATGTCAGGTATCGAATCCGTCAATTTCGTCTCGATCTCCTTCGTCAAATTCAAAGCTTCATTACTCGTCACGTTTCCATGAATTAAACATTCAATATATATTTTCTTCAACAATTGCGGTATAAA
Organism: Platygaster equestris; assembly: GCA_030522785.1. Classification (NCBI taxonomy): domain Eukaryota; kingdom Metazoa; phylum Arthropoda; class Insecta; order Hymenoptera; family Platygastridae; genus Platygaster; species Platygaster equestris. The sequence continues at coordinate 32,535 of JAPYZK010000841.1, read as the reverse complement.
ACATTGCACTTTTTCTACCGTCAAATCTGAAAACAACAAAAAATAATAATAAAATTTGCGAACAATTATAAAAAACGAGACATTTTCTTAATGAAAGTCAAAAATTCGTCGTCAAGATAAATAATAGTTATGCAAACATTTTCGGAAAACGAGGTACAATAGTTAAATTTTCAAAGTTTTAAACTACGAATTGCATTTTTTATAAAAAATGAAAGAAAAAAATGCAAATCGCGGAAATGTTATAGATTTTTGAAATGACTCCAAAACTCGTAATTTAAAAATATCGATTTTTAACATCTCGAACTTGGTAAAACTCCATTAAAAAATACCCTTTTTCAATCTTCATTTAAAAAAATTTATTTTAAAATATGGTACAATTATAAATTGTCAAATTTTCGAAAAACTAAATTTTACCCGCTGTGGCTTGCAGAAGTTCGTCCTTTCCCCAAACTTTCTCGGCCAACAAAACCGCGAGATAATAAACGGCATGCTGATAAGGCTGCTCGGCTTGAAAATTGTTCAATCCTCGAATGTACTAAACAAAACGTTTCCATCAACAAATAAATCATTTTACTCAAAACAACGCCCACTCATTATCTTACATTCTCTTTCAGTATTTCGAATCTCTTTTCGTCCACTGTAAAGTTCAGCATTCTGTCCATAATTTTCATCAACATTATTGTTTGTTTGTGGTCATAGCCTCCAATCATCAACTGCAAAAAAAAAAAAACGTACTAAAAACTTTGTTTCGAAATTGTAGTGATAAATAATATATTATCATGTTTTCCTTTCTCTACTAACGTTGGTTATTATGAAAATTTCCGAAATCTAATAAGATTTTCGTATTCAAGATCTCATTTTCCTGTACGATCGACCTTACAAAAGTCTTATTAATTGCACAGTTTTCGAAGGTTTTACCGTATAAAAATTGTATGAGCTACAAATTTTCTAAAGGTTTTACATAATTTTTTGTATAATAATAATAATATATTTTAGAATAATAAAATAAATAAATATCTGAAAAATAAAAAATAATGAAATTCACCGTGGCGCCATATTTGCTGGGACTCAAGTCCCATTTCAGCCCAGCCAAATCAGCATCGTATGCGTACTCGTTCAACGAGTCACGGAAAAGCTGCACGAACATGTACGACATGTTCGTCGTCGTGGGATCCATGTACGCTAAAGGACTAAAAAAAATTGTTTTTCAATTTATGGACAGAAATTATATACTTGGATGATAATAACATAAGAATGAATAATTATAAATTTTACATTCACTCTGCATTTATGCATCAATTAATATAACTCAAAATATGTTCTATCCCGCGGATTAAGTGCAATAAACAAACCAAAACTTACCAAATGAAATCGAAAGTAAGGCTCGCTTTGGGCACGAGGAACTCGTCATCTTGTTTGAACCAAACCCTCATCAATGGGGTGTCCTTGATAACAACAGGATATTTATCAGCCTAAAAACAAAATAAAAATGGATGAACAGGATTTCAAGGGTTTTCAGGCTCTAGAAAACCTGCGATTACCGGAAAAATACACGTGTAAAATAATATTGAGCAAACGTACTCGAGGATTTTCAAATTTAAAAATTTTTTGCAATTTTCAAATTCTACACACGAAATTCGAATGCACCCCAGAACCTTGTTTTATTGTTAGTTGACAACAAGTTGCCGTCGTTGACAAACTTGGTGAATCCTTATTACACTGTGCGAGAAAATTCAACTTTGGAATTATGAATTCGAATTTGATAGCTGATATCGAAAGTAGTGGTACTCATAAGGCGATTCGCCAAGGGATTTTGTTAGGTTAGCTCGATTAAGCGAGTTATTCACAATTAATGTTAGTTTTGTTAAAATCGCCAATTTTAGCTCTTTTGAGTGGCAAAAAAACAAATTTTTTGAGTCGAGAAATTCATTTTTAGCGACATTTCATCCGAAAAATTGCAAGTTGCAAAAATAAAAAAATATCGTTCAAAAGATCATTTGTCACGGTAATGATCTTTCAATCAATATTTTTTTTATTTTTGCAACTTGCAATTTTTCGGATGAAATGATGCTAAAAAGGGATTTCTCGACTCAAAAAACACCGAATTTGTTTTTTTACCACTCAAAAGAGCTAAAACTGGCGATTTTAACAAAATTGTGAATAACTCGCTTAATCGAGCTAACGTAACAAAATACCTTGGCGAATCGTCTCACGAGTACCAATACTTTCGATATCAGCTATCAAATTCGAATTCATTTGTTTGGTTTTGCACAGTGTTACCATAGCATTATTCAATTTCAGGTCGAACTGCGTGGGTATGAATTCGTTCTCTGACGGCAATTGCAGCACTGGATCGATTGGCGCGTTCTTCCATTGTTCAATTGTTTCCTGGGGAATGTCCTCCGTCTTGTACTTCGTTTGGTACCAAAATTCGCTTTCCGTGGTGATGTCTTCAAAGGCTTTTCCCACTATTTGAATTCGCACCTTTTCAGGAGTGAGGAAAGACAGAACATGTTCGATCAAGTCTGGTTTCCATTCCGTGAAAAGGTACGGGGCACTGAGAACTTCCTCCATTGGGTATTTCTGAAGAGCGTGAACAACTATATTCACGTAGTTTCGGGCCGAGATTTTTTCCCTGAAACGGAAGTTCATATCTGCGATGTTCTTGTACTCCTGAAATTTTAAACATACGTCTTAAGAATTTCGAATAATAAAGTTTAGAAATTTTTCATACCAAGTTTGTAACTCTCAAATTCAAATTTTATACCTCAATCTGAATTTATAAAACAATCATATTTTTAAACAGGAAGGAATAATAAAACTTTCACATCAGTACTTTAAATTATGAAATGTACAGAATTACAAAATACATGTTAGGATTGAAATGTTCTCTTTTTTGTAATTTTCAATTTTTCAAAATAAAATCTTAAAATATCATATATTTTAGCATTTCTACACAGGATTCACTTTTTCCCACATTGTATCTTTAAAAGTTCTATACTACATTACTTAAATTAACTCATTTATAATTTGACCAAAGTAAATTACAGGATTTTCACATTCTCATTTCAAAATTGCCACCTGGTGTTTAACTTTTCAAAAAAGGATCATTTCAGTATTTATACAGAAGAAAATAAGAATCTTAAAACATTTCTAGAACCCAAAAATATTCAACATCGATGCTACAAAGAAAACCCACTTCGTAAATCCATTTCAAAGGTCCAACTTTTTTCAGCATGTTGATGTAACTAAACGACAAATTAATGATGTCGTCTATATGATGCATTCCTTCCTCCGTCAATTCAACGTAAATCGTGAAAAAGCTGAACCCTCGAGCAGCTGGTTTTTTTCCTGCCATCAGCGAATCGCACCAGCTTTTTTCTTTCAGGGCAGACAAAAGTGACCCTTTGCCTTCATGGCCCAATAAATGTGATAAATAATGCACAGGCTAAAAAAAAGTTGCTGATAAAAAAAAGTTACACTTAATTGTGAAGTTTAAATTTTCAATTACTTCAGAACACGCCAAAAATTTTCTACATTTTTTCTTTATGTATCCAGATGAAGAATTACACAATATCGCGAATGAAAACTAAGTAAATTTGTTTCTAAAAATATTTTACCCGATTCTAACCTGAAAGTGGTACAGAAAAAGGGTCTTTGAGATTATAATCGGGTAAAATACAGTACTGCACAAGCGGGGCAAGAGTCGATATTGCAAAACGAAGGATATTGCAAAACGAAGGGTTGAATTCCGAGCCGAAGGCGAGGAATTCAACCCTTCGTTTTGCAAAAATCGACTTACCCCGCTTGTACAGTAATGTACTAATACATGAAAAATTCATATAAAAATCCATGTTTTTCGATATTCCCAGCCAGTTTTGTTATTAATTGGCAATCAAAATAGTTTTTGCGAGAAAAAAAAATCCACCGAGCCGGGAATCGAACCCAGGACCTCCCAATTTCATAGAGCACCCGACATAAAATTGGGAGGTCCTGGGTTCGATTTCCGGCTCAGTGGATTTTTTTATCGCAAAAACCATTTCAATTGCCAATTAATAACAAAACTGACTGGGAATATCGACAAACATGGATTTTTCTTTGTATGAACAACCCAGTGATAAAAAAACGTTTTCAACAAAAAATTCATGATCAACTCATTCGAAAGATTGATAGTAATTAATTCAACATTTTTGATTATTCAAAAGAATCTTTAAATTCGTTCGAACGATTCAGATTTTACTCTAAATTTTGGTTATCACTAAGGTGTTTCTAACGATTCAAATTAAATCATTAGAAACTAAAATTGATGAAAAAATAATATAGAGATCAGAATTATTAAATGATTTTTAAAAATGAGAAAATTCAGAATTTTCAAGTATAATTTTAAATTTCTTACATTTATTTAGATGATTAGGAATCATTAGAAATATTGTATTTGATATTTTACCGATGCTTTGTAATGTTCATGTAAGTACGGAATGGGAAATGTCATGTCCAAATTCCGGATGTCTTTGACAGGCACAATATACCACTTTTTTTTGAAATCCTTCTCTTTGAAAGGGTGTTCCGTCCATTCCGGTACTTTCACCTTGTTATTTTGTACATCAGAAAATAGTCGAACCACCATTTCCTCCAATGTGTCCAAATCATCTGTAAAAAATTCAGAAAACTATTCAAAATTTTGTGTTTTACGTCACTTTTTGATTAGAAATATTGTTTTACTATTCTGAAATGTATTGCAAAAATTCTTTTTTTTTTATTTACTACCAACAATCAATTATAATTTCAGTAAATTAGCCTCGATATGTAATTTCAAACATTTTTAAATACGAAAGTAAATATTTTTATTTTATTTTTTTACTTACCAAAAATTTTTATTAGTAACATTTTTAAAAATCTTAGATTTTGAGATTTGTAAAATTCGATTCTCAAGTTAAAATTTGTACTTCTACATTTAATATTTTTATCAATTATTACAAGCTGGAAAAATAAAGTTCTCACATTGTTTTTAATTCAATTATTGATTTGAAGGTTTTCAAACATCCTCAGTTTTGAAGTTTTATAACTTTGCTTCATTCGATAATTTCGAAAATTGTCTTATGTACTTTTGAAGTTTCTGTACTTGATTTGATTTTGAAGTTTGAATTTTACACTTCTCTTCATTTTGCTGATTTAAAATTTAAATTCAATTGTAACCTCTAACTTGAAAAAATTATACTGAAAAATTCGAAAATCAACATTCGACAGTCAAAGACTACTAACTGAAAAAATTAGAAAAAAATTAAAAAAAAAACCAGTCATATATGCACCTTTTCCAAAAACGCTCAAAGCCATAATATTCGCCGAATACCATTCCTTATGAAACTTCAGCAACTCCTGCCTCACGTCGACATTATTTTTCTTCGGAATCTGCTCCAGAGTAGATTTGTTTCCGGTTGAAAATTTTGAGTAAACATGATTTGGGTCCGCTGAAGATTTGTCCAACTGGCTAATTCTCCAAGTGTCGTTGACCAAATTTTTCTCGTGCTCCGAATGAACAGCGTTCAATTCTTTCTCAGTCATGGATTCGGTGAACAACGGGCTGATGAAGAATTGGGCGAATCGGTCCAGAGCACCTTCCAATTTTTCCGCTGACAAGTCGAAGTAATAATTCGTGTGGTCCATGTACGTGATCGCGTTGCTCGAGCCCCCGTTTTGGGACAGGTACAGGTTGTAAGCATTTCCTTCCGGGTATTTTTCTGTGCCCAAAAAGAGCATGTGCTCGCAAAAATGGGCCAGGCCAGGAATTTCCGGCGGGTCGGACAAGTATCCTGAACATAATTTAATTGCAGGAATTAAGAACTGCAATTGTAAAAAGTAAGCAGCAGTATAGAAATTTAGCAAATTTAAATTGTGAAACTGAAAATTCTCACATTGGAAATTGTACATTGTTGATTAAACTGATAATTTACGGTTCGCAAGTATCTCACAAAATTGAAAAAAAAATAATACTAATAATTGAAAAATTCTCATTAAATTTGAACAAATTGAAATATCAAGATTTTTCAATGTTTGAATCCCAAAATTCATGAGTGTAAAAAACTGAAAATTCACTTTCAAAAATTTCAAAATACGTACCAACGCTGACATCCAAAGACGCTGCGCTTTTTTCGCTTGTAGGATCGCTGATTAAAAAAACTTTCATTTCATTGCTCAAAACCAGTCCTCTGTAAATTCTCTTGTCGTTTGGTGACTTGACAATGTTGTCGCATCGAGAAATTATTTGTGGATTTAAATTTTGTTTCGCCATCGAGGCTGTTGCTTCTGTCATTTTTTGTCTGTAACGTAAAAACAGAATTAGAAAAAAAATTTAAGTATACGAAAAATGTAAAAATGACGTCATTTACCAGGATGACTTTTATAACTCCTAACAAATTAAATATCTGCTCCAATAAATTTTCGACCATAAACTCTCAATAAAAAAATAAAGAAACAAAAAACTCACGACTCGGAAGGTACATGTGCCTCCGTGGCACTTTCCGTTTGATTGAGCATCATTAATGCGAAAAAAACTCGAATCGTCCTTAGATATTTATCCTTGCGAAGGCAATTTCAAACGCGATGTTTTTACACCATACGACAAACCCAAACCGCGATAAAAATCCTCTGAATGACCCTCTTATCAATTAAAACACCCGATTTTCGTCGATTCCAAGTAACAACAATATTTCGACCTCCCACCAAATGTCACGCTGTTGTCAAATTTCGTTATGTACTGTCACTGTAGGTCGACATTTATAGGACTGTAGGACATAGGTATAAGTGACAATTGGAATGAAGTAAACTGAAGTAAACTACGGAAATAAAACGATTGTGTAACTACACTCGCGTTTTTTACATAGTCCGTTAGCGTCTCTGTGATTTAGAATGAATAATTCATGCGAATTCATAGGGAATTAGGTTTAATTGGATTGCAATTATATATAGGTATGTATTCGCGATTGAATAACAGTATAAGCACATCCATTTGTATTTGTAAACACTTGTAAAGGTAGTTTACATCCTGCCAAATTCAAAATGTTATTTTGATTTGTATTTACACTTTACAGACCAATTTGGCTCTCGTGATTTTGTATCCTTTCCTATATAAAACACAATTTGTCGCAGTAGTTGCGTGTAAAATTTAATTTCAAGTTGTTGGAAATGTATATCTATAACCTAACTTTACTTCCAGTTGTCATTATCTCTGTATGTAACGTACCTGACTAAAGAAATTGACGAAACGAAAATCGTTCGGCATTTTCCGACGTTTGAAGAGAGCATTTAATGATTTTCAATGATTGAACAAGTTCTTATTGTATAAATTACGTGCACTCTTATCTCTTATCCTAATGTTACTATATATATATATATGTTTCACACACGCGATGCACACACAGACACAGACCCAATATAAAAAAGTATTTTGAAAAATGGTGGCATTATGTGTTTAAAAACATCCTATCTCATTTAATGGCTAACTTATGCTGCTAACTTCACATTGCTTCGCATTAGTTGTAAAAAAAAACGTAAAACAAACGTAATTAATAATTGTACAATTTCAATGTGATATTGTCGTTGCTGTTGATTGAATAAATCGAACAATTTATACTTCGATTTGCATTTACCAATAGCTTTATCAGAAGAAAATCGTCGACCTCGGTCCAAAAGGTATTTTTTTTTTTGCTACTTTATTGTGAATGTTGTGAATTAAGGGTGACTAGATAACCTTACTAAAAAAAATGGGAAATTCTCAATTTTCCAATATTTTAATATTGTAAACTTGAGCTTACAATATGAACATTCGATTAAAAAAAGGAGATTGTAACATTCTCTCCAAATTAAAAATGTAAGAATTCCAACCTATGCTCAAGTACCTCTGAATTAGAAATGAACAAAATTGTGTGTAACAAAATGATAAATATTTTTTTTTAATTTGAAATTCCGAAATTTCATCATTTTATGTAATGTAAAATTTATATACACTTTTTTATAGAGTTGTAATTGTGTGTGTCGCGATATCTGGAAAATGAGCACTAACAATTCGCTGTTCACCTCCCATCATGGTTTTTGCCCGGATTGTGGATCAATTTTGCCCCTTCTCGGAGAAATGGAGAATGTCCAATGTTGGTCCTGCAGAAGCATGTGGGGGCCCGAAGTTTTTGGGGACATGAAAATGTCGCACACGATAATCTGCACCTCTCGGGACTTGTACACAAAAGCGCAGCAAATGAAGGAAAATGAAAAAAATGACTCCGATGGGCCTATGATCGAGCGAAAATGTCCCAAATGTGACAATAACAAAATGTCATATGCTACTTTGCAGCTGCGGTCAGCCGATGAAGGACAAACTGTTTTCTACACTTGCACCAAGTGCAAATTCAAGGAGACTGAAAATTCTTGAATTTGGGTAAATTTTCATTTTCTCTTCGTTCATTTTTCTCAGTACATATTGAATAAATGATATAATGATCCAGACATCATTTGAATTTAATTATTACAATAATCTAATTTTTTCAGTGATATACTTATAATTATAATGATTGAATTCAATTTAATAATTATTGAATACATTTTTAAGACTGATTCACACTAAATTTGTTGCATTCTAATTTTGAACAAACTCAGGTTTGAGGCTTGAGATAAAATATCTTTGGATATGATTTTAACTTTTTTTTTCAGGATGAACTACGAATGGATGTCTGTCAAAAATAGTCTATTCTTCGAGGAATACATTCATTTCAAGAAATAATGTATATTATAATGTAATAAAAAAATTATGTATAAAGTCTATCCTCATTATTTTTACTCTTATAATTTTCTATTTCCTGGTTTGGAATATCACTGAAGACAAAAAATTGAAACATTCAATTTTCGAAAAGTGTTTCGTTCATAGTTGAAAAGTTGGCTTCTTTAACATTTAAATATGTAAGATTTAAAAATTCAACCCGCTATTTACTTTTATTAATTTAAAGTTTAACGCTGGCACGCACGCGCTTTTAGCGGCCACCTTAAATTTAAAAACCGTCTACCTCGATATTCGCCCTGTTCACATTGTGTCGACTCGACTGCTAACTTCATATCAATTCAGAACTAATTGTCATTTGATGTTGATGTCATCAGGTGATAGGTGCGGGTGAATTGTATTGTATCGATTTCACCAACCGTGAATTTAAAAAGTTTTCAAAATATTTTTTCTTTCCCGGAGAAAATTACTAGCCAGCAAAAATGTTACAAAGCACTATCGACGATCTGAAGAGGATGAACAAGCGACAGGTAAAAAAGCGCAATATTTTATGTCAACAAACCATGGTTTGTTTACGTCAACTGACATATGTTTTTTTCCTGTTTCGCCGATTTCTTCGTAAACGTCTTTTTCGCAGTTCCTTTATCAGGTACTGAGTTTTGGGATGATTGTCTCGTCGGCCTTGATGATCTGGAAAGGTTTGATGGTCGTTACAGGAAGCGAAAGTCCGATCGTCGTCGTTCTCAGGTACGTGTCAATACAACATAACCTGCATTGTTTTTATCGAATCGAAGTATTACGTGGCTTTTTATCGAAATATTATTATACATTTGCTGTATATGTGATTTAATAATTTATTTATTTTTTATTAAGTATGGAATTTAAATAGTTAGTGACTATTATTATTTTATTGACGAATAAAAATTATTAAATCTACATTGTTCATAATTTTTCATTGAGACAATATTCGAAGATTGATAATTTAATTTTCAATAGCGCTCTATATTCAATAATTCGAAATAAGCATGAAAAGCAATTTAGTGATTATTATTTTGGAACCTGCCTTAATTTGGCTTGTTACAAAAATGATGTGATAATCGCCAAATTTGACTACCGCAACAAGGTACGAAAATGACCATATAAATAAAAAAACTCGTTTCTTTCCATTTCAGTGGTAGCATGGAACCAGCTTTCCACAGAGGCGACTTATTATTTCTCACGAATTACCAAGAGGAGCCCGTTAAGGTTGGAGAAATCGTTGTTTTCAAAGTCAAAGGAAGAGACATTCCCATTGTGCACAGAGTGCTGAAATTACACGAAAAGTAAAAAAATAATTCTGGATTTGTACAATTTAGTTCGTTCAATTATTTATAATAATTGCTTAAAGCTCAATTTTTGCTGGGGCTGATCAATCCACGATTCTATACATGAAATTACTTTTATGACTTCCATTTAATTTTGTAGTACAATTTTTGGATTAATTTACTTGTAAGTTGTTGAATGTGTATGAATGTCTTCCTTCTTTTATAATTTTCAAGTTACGATCATTTGAATTATAAACTTTTGGAAATCAGAAATATTTAAACGTGAATTTTGGGACTTGAGTTTTCAGTTATTTAGGCACAGAAAATTTTGGCATTTTGACATTGAGAGAATTGGAGATTGTGAATGATATTTTCCATTTGTGGAATATTGAAAAAATTTGGAGAAAAATTCGCATTTTTTAGCAATTTTGAGAATTGTATAATTTTGAACATGTTTTCATGGCTCGAAAAAATTTGAGAATTTCACCAATTTGAAAATTCTTGGAATTCCTTTCCGTTTGAATTTACATTGCAATATTTGTGACTTTCGCGAGTTTACAATTCTAGTAATTATAACTCAAAAATAAGGAAATAAGAACACATATAAACATTCAACAATTTGCACGTTAATGAATTCGAAAATTGTACTAAATGCTTCAACGTCACTCAATCGAATAATAATGAATCGATCAGCATCCAGTCAATTTGGAATTGAAATTGATCAGATTAATTGTAATTAACCCTTTTATCATACCATACTGTTGAAAAAATGATGGAAAAAAAAGAAACAATCAAAAATAAAAAAATCCATAGACTGTTACCTCATAATAGTCCATAAATTGTCTAATGCAGTTAAGCTAGATGGTGTATTTCACTGCATCACACAATTTCTGATTCCTTTTTCAGGGGTGGCAAAAACAGCACAGTAAAATTTCTGACAAAAGGTGACAACAACTCAGTCGACGACCGAGGATTGTACGCGCAAGGCCAGCTTTGGCTGACAAATAAAGACGTCGTTGGCCGGGCACGCGGTTTTCTTCCTTACGTTGGCATGGTCACCATATTCATGAACGAGTACCCAAAATTGAAGTACGCGATTTTAGGCTGCCTCGGCGTTTACGTATTGGTGCACAGAGAATAAAAACACGCCGATCTTTCCTGAATTGGATCAGGAATCTTGATTTTCGAGGCGAGTGGCTCGAATAAGAACGTGACTGTAAATAGCTGATTTTTTACGCAGCTTTTCAACCGCGAATCTTGAACCTTGCGTCGCGCACATTGTTTTTTCCTCAAATCACATGTTCTGGGATGTAAAATATTTGAAATTTTTTATGAAATACACCGATTCTGATTTTCCATTATTTTGCTGCAGCAAGTTGTCTTTGTTTTGAGTATCCCTTGTAAATAATACATGTGAAATAGTGCATGGTAATTGCTGATTTTAGTAGTACAGAGGAACTCATACTACGACCTTAGTAATTCATGAATCTCACCTTTCAGAAGTAGATTCAAAAAATTATGGAAAGATTCAGAATTTAGTGTTTCGGAGTTGAAAAATCTCAGCATATTATATGTATTCAAAATTTCATTTTATCAATTTTGGATTTGCAGGTTTCAAAACCTTGCAAATTGGACAAACAAAATTCGAAAATCTATTGGAAATGATGGAACAATAAACTTAAAAATTAAGAAACGACATATCCAGAATTTATATTCACGCTTACATAAATTCGAAAAATAAGATACCGCGATTTTATCAAATTTGATCAATTCGGTAAGAATTACGGACGTATTTACATCCACAAAAAGGGAAAGAATAAAAAAAAACATCAGTCGCAAGTAAATTTTCTATGGTAGCACTACTGTCGAACTATTATATGTTAATCTTTCAGTTCCTATGTTTTAACCCGTAAGCCACGCCCCTTTCACTCTTGATACTTTTAATGGTTCTACTATATTTTTAATTTCTCTCAATATAATATACAGAACGAAATTGAAAGTATTTACTATGTATTAATAATAACTGAATAATCCAATTAATGTACATATAATAACAAAATTTATAGGTACCATATGAAAAAAAAAGTCTCTCCAGCGGGGAATCGAACCCCGGTCTCCCGCGTGACAGGCGGGGATACTGACCACTATACTACTGAAGAACAATACGTGGCAAGGGATCAATTTTTTTCATAATGTGCTCAGATATTGTTGACTGTTATGTACAAAGGTCCCTTTTATCGGAGAAATTTTATCAATCGCACACCTTGCGGCGCGCCAATTTTTTTTTTGTTAAACGTACTGCGATACAGAATACTTGAAAGTTTCCATAAAAAAACGCACAGACTCTGATCTTTCATCATTTTACTGCAAACTTGGCTTCGATTATCCCTTGAAAATACATGTAAAATAGCACAGTAATTATGGTATTGTAAATTTTAGTAATACGGTTTTATATATATTAAAATGTCGAGGCTTACGATAACCTATAAATACATCGATATTTTCAGAAATACAATATAACAAGCGTAAAATACATATAGAACTTAAAGTAGAGAATCTAGTTTCTAAAATTTTCTAAACACGGCTCTCGCGATAACATTCTGTCACAAAAAGATTTCAATTGAATAACTTAATTTCATGGAAATCAGCACATTTGCAGATTACAAAATGTAGCGCCATTGTTCGCGCTATTTCGTCTCGAAAATGAAATGCATCATCTTGGCAGAACTACGAATGGAATTGAACTGAATTAACGCATTTAGACGCAGTGCTCGACGTAGTTGCCAGGGAAAAGACCGGTTATTCCATCCATGACACCTTCCCACCAACCGTCGTCATTTTTCTTCAGCACGTAAATGACGGAACTTTCTTGGAAGCTGAGCTCGTCGTCTTTGTCGGCGTAATAGTCGTAAATTGCAACGACTGAAAAACAAGAAATGTAATGTACAGGAGTCATCATCAATTTTCATATCGAGCTTGGCTTCGAAAACTCGATCGTCGCTTTACCTTTTTCGATGTAATTCTTTGGCACCCAACCAGGAAGGTCCTCTTCGTCGGGAACAATGGGCATAATTGCCCCAGACTGTGCCGGTCGTCCGAACTGAGAATGCTCGTCCTGAACACCCTGCTGACTTTCTGGAGGGGGAGGCGGTGGAAGCGGTGGACTGTTGGAACCACCTCCGCGCATCATTTGGTGAGAGATTCGGTGGGATAGAGAGTTATAACCTCCATAATCCACTGCAACATCGCCGGTTAGTCCGACCAATGGCGAAGGAGGAGCTGAGGAATCCAAAAATGACAACAGCTACAAATTTATGTTTATGAAATTCCATTGCTACACAGCAACAATAATAAATAAAATGTCTTTTGTTAGATAAATGTAACTTGAAACTTCAAGTGAAATGTTTTCTGCGAGTGAATCATCAATCCGAAGTAGCTCAGATAGTTAGAGCACCCGACATGAAATTGGGAGGTCCTGGGTTCGATTCCCGGCTCGGTGGATTTTTTGTCTCGCAAAAAACGTTTTAATTGCTAATTAAAACAAAAACTGACTGGGGACATCGAAAAACATGGATTTTTCTTCGAATCAACAACCCAGTGATAAAAATAAACGTTTTCAAAATAATGAATAATTATTAATTGGGGATGTGCGATTGATCAGGAATCTGATAAAGCAAAATTAAAATAGTTGATACCTATGAGAAAGCTGTAAGGAACAAGTAAATAAAGACAAATGTATATTACGTGGCATGTTACTCTGTTGTTCTTGAAGATAAACCTGAGACGGCGGAGGCGTCAGCGAGTGGCTTTGCAAGGGATGCACGGTTCCCACTTGGGGCGGCGAATTATGCTGCGAAGCCGAATTCGCGTGAGCGCTGTGGTTCGAATTGATGCTCGAGTGCGAAGTCGTGTGTGCGTGCAACGGCAGCGTGCTGTAACCAGGTCCCCTTTCGCGCCGAGGGTGCCCCAAAGGGTAATTCGGGGCGTAGTGACTCGGCACTTGCGGCGGAGCGACAGCTGGCGGGGTTCGATACTCTCGGGAACCTTTGCTCAGGGTTCCTGAAAACCAATAAGTCGTCAGAATCTATTTTTTTCTAACAGCAAGTGATTAATTTTCAGAATATAGATAGCACGATTTGAAAAATGGTCATTACTATACGAATTACAGTATCCTAAGTGGAAAAAGTGAGGTTTGAAAAATGACAAGAGTTTTCCCCCTCGTTGGATGAAATAACATAAAATAAGGAATGCCAACCCGTGCGAACGGTCTGCGGCGGAGTCGGCGGTTTCGTAGTCGGCGCCGGACCGACGAGGGAAGCCGCCAAAGCCGCCCCGGAAGTAATGGCGCTCAAGCTCTGCACGCTTCCCTGACTGCCGCCCCTCTGTTTCGTCCTCGGCGTTCCCCCGCTGCGAATGCCGTGTCCGATTTCGTCCAGAATCGTGTAATCGATGCTTTTCCTGACGTACTTTATGGGCTTCTCAGGATTCGCAGGAGCGATAATTTTGTACTGTCGGGTCGTCAGCTTGTTCGCCGTCAGAACTCCGATTTCCCTCCTGGCGACTTTTTCCTTGTGTATCATCACCGTCTGCGCGATGTGGTTCATCTGACTCTCCATTTCCGCGAGCTGCGAAGTCTGCAGGTCCAGGAGCTGCAGGAAGTTGTAGGCCAGGGTGTTGATCTGGTAGGCCACGCTGGCGAGGGATTGGGTGGTGTAGTTTTTCGTCTCCTCCAGGGCGACCCTTTTGTTCTCCGCTTGGAAGTAGTTGGCCTCGCAGTACTCGGCGACGCGCTCCAGGTTCGTGTGGCTATCAGCCAGGTTGCCCCTGCCCTCGGGGATGTCCTGCCGAAGAAGCGCCGCGAGCTCCGCCATGATTTACGAGTCGCTAGTGACAACAGCTGCTGCTGCTGCTCCGTGATTTGCTATGCCTGAAAATGATGGAAATTTGATGGCAAAATGTTGTTATTTCATACAGGCTAGCGGATAATTTTTGTTGTTATGACTTATTATAAAGCAGGAAGGAAATGCAGTTCCAGCTGTTTTAAGAGTCGCACCTAGTATTTCGTAATCTCAAAATTTCAGAATTGTTACCATCGTTAAAATTCCAAAATTTACGTAATTCTAAAAATCCTCAAAACATTCAAAATTCTTGAAATTTCCAGAATTCATAAAACTTTTAGAAATATCGAAATTCTCAACAAATTTTAAAGATATCGGAATTTTTGACACTAGAATGTTTAAAATTCACAAAATTGTTGTAATCTTCACAATTTTAAAGATCTTTCATAATTTCTCATACTGTTTCACTTCTGCGGGGCCCATTTTTCCCAAACACACGCACATTTTTTCCATTGATCACAAACTTAGAGCCGATAGCTTGAAAAAACTCGATGATATCATCTTGTCTCTTGTATGATAGCTTGGGTGGGAGGGCAAATGAAGCAAAAAATTTCGAGAATCTAAATATTTTGAAATTAAAATAATTCTAAATGTTTTTTTTGCTCCGATCATAAATGCGATAAAAATTTTTAAAAAACCACCAAGTGCAAATGTTGCTTAGCCAAAAGCACGTGATTGTAATTGACTTACAGGAATTACAGCTATTTGTTGTACCACTGCAATGTGTGGGGTTTCAAGTATATAAAATTCGTCGTAGAGGCCTACGGGTGGAGCTCTTGGTTGGGCGTTGACAGGGGGCAAAGCCCTGGACAAACAAAGTTTTTTCATTTTGTACAGAGATAGTCGTAACAATCAAATACTTTTGTTACATATAAATTTATACATATCGCAACCAGTGTAGTAACCATTTTTTAAGGTATGTTTGTTAAAACATTTATATTACCTACACTAGTTGCGAATGGTATTTTATCCGACAAATTGGAGAAAGTGTTTTGGAAAAATGACAACGGTGACGCGAAAGTACACTTTTTCCACGGCATTGGATAATAGTAGTTATTTTCGGCCAAGTTTTTCATCAATCACTGAAAAAAAGAGTAAAAAAATCAAACACAAATAATGTTGATATATTTAAGAGACAAACAATACATTCTCCAAAAGCCATTCTCCACTATCCACAAAATACCATTTTTACAATTAGTAAACAGGGAAATAAAGAAAAATACTCATTGATATTATCAAAGCGTAAATGTTTGACAAAAAGCGAAAAAAGAGAGATGATTGGAGACAATCATATTGTTAAACGCAGGGTAACCAGCAGGAAAATGTCAAACATTTCAAAAAATTTCAAACTCGGAGAAAAGGAGCACATCAGAAGTGTGAAAGCGGGAGGACGTCTGCACACTGGCAGACACGGGCGGAGGAAAAAACTGGAAAAAACTTGCCTACAAAATGGAGCATTGCCATCAAAAGGTGATGAATTGAACTAACGATAACTGGCCATCGTAACTACTGCAAAGTACTCCTTCATTCAATTCATTCAATTAATAATTATGAGCGATTTACTACAATCCGTTAGAGAAAAAAGAGATGACGATGTGGAGGCTTCCATGTTGGTCAATGTTGGTGCATGTTGTCCCAAAGTCCCCGGAAAAACACCAGAATCAGACCGATGTAGACCAATGTAGATGAATGTAGACTCGCTGTTTTTCGGGCCCGGATCAGCCCGGATCCCGGAATGGGGCACGGAATACGGATAGCCACTACGAAGTACGAAAGGTTTTTCGTTTTTAATTGTTGAATTTACGGTTGTTGATTTAAATTTTGTGATTCATTTTGTAAAATTATTATGAACAAAAAATTATTTCGTGATGATGATGAATTAAAAATTTTGAAGTTTATAAAAATTGAATGTCGATCATCGAGATTCAATTTTTCCGTCAAATGACGGATGTGGTGGTTGATTGAAGTTGTCCTTGTCGTGGGACAATTTGAATTGATTGATTTGTAAAAAAAAATTTTTCCAATCCCAATTTCGAAATTTGGTCTGTTGATTTCAAGTTTGCAATTAATTCAATGATTATTATAAAAAAAAAATTATTTCGTGATGATGATAGATTGAAATTACGGAAGTTTATAAAAATTGAATGGATGCCCAAACCATATGCTACCAAGCTACTGCAAGCTACCAAGTTCACAATCGTCACGAAACTCACGAAACAGCTGCAGGTGGCTGCAGGGCCTGCAATGCAGGCAGTCAGCAGTGGCAGGCACAAGCTTGCAGCCGGCAGCATTGGCGGCTCTGTTCAGCCCAGTCTAGGCAAAAAAGTTGAAAAAAGCAAGTTGTCAAATTTAGTTAAGTGCGCGGTGCGCGGGAACCAGCGGGAACGGTTGGAAACAGTTGGGAACGATCACCGGCGTCAGTTCTGAAAATAGATTTTACTCCTTGGAAAAGTGCCTTATTGTTTTATAAAATCTACCAGAAACCCCCAGTAATTCCAAAATCGCCCCCAAGTTCACACAACTTCATCGCTGGCCACAAAAACCGGCGCCGACACGAAAAGTCCATACATAAACACAAAACCTAACCAAAAAACCACTAGTGTCTATGGTCGCAAAGCGTTGAAAATCTTGTCGAAAATATATTTACGATTATCATGGAGCCAACAAAAGCTCTCGTCGAGTCCGTCGAGGCGGCGGGGAAAATGGTGGACAAACACATAATTGCGGACACGAATTTTCCCTCGCTGATAAGCCTGCTGCAGTACAATGCTCACAGCGGACCTACAGTCAGCGGCCTTGATGTTTATGATTATCCAAATTTGAATGGAATGTCCTCCACCCTGACGAATATCAACCAAATGAAATTTAGAAATAAAATGCCATTACCTGCCGAGGTAAGGGAATGCTAAAATAAGGGCCTTTTACAGTGCAATTTGTGAAATGAGGTTAAACACAAATGATTTTTACTATTGCATTTTATAATCTTTGTTATAATAATACATAATAATGGCATTTGAAATTGTGCTTGACAATTTCTTCAATTTCTATATTTGTTCAGTTTTGAAAATTGTTTATGTTGATGCCAAGTTTTTAAATACTCTTTAACTTTTTTTGCTTAAAGTTGAAGACTTCGAAACATTCACATCACAGAATTAGAATTCATAAGTATAACCTGTGGAATATTTGCAATGTCTCAAACTTGACGACTTTAATTGTAGATCAACTGAAAACTAAAGTTTTTAAATGCAAAATTGCAGTTTTTAAATGCATTGAACAAATAAACGAATTGTAATTAATATAAAAACACAATGTGTACAATAAGTATATAAAATGAATACCAAAGAAAAAAAAGGTGTTCATTTAATGTTGAAATTTGTTTTGTCAAACCAGGTGATGGAACATTTCGCTCACATGCGATGCTACTGCATGATGGGCCTGTTCACGGAAATCTCCAAGGCCTGGTTGACGATCGACAGTGACATTTACGTCTGGTCCTACGACAACGAAATCGACGTCTCATACTTCGACGGTTTGAATGAAACCATTACCAGTGTAGGTCTAGTAAAACCAAAAGCTGGAATATTCCAGGACTATGTCAAGTACCTCTTGGTGTTGTCGACTACGGTGGAAATCACCGTGTTCGGGGTCACCTTCTCAGAAGAAAAAAAACCGGGAAAGTTAGGGCAAATGCAACTAGTGCCGCAAGCCATTTTCACAGTTTCCACGGATGGAATCGCAATAACTACAATCGCGCACACAAGCACTGGGCGAATTTTTCTAGGTGCGAGTTCAGAATGAGTGCTTTTGCTTAAGTAAATAAAAAATTTTAGGAATTCGCAAAAATGGAAAATTCAACTTTTTCTTTCATTGTTCAGTATCATCGCAATTATATTAGAATGTAATTTTTGAATTTTTTGCAGGAGGAAAAACCGGGTGCTTGTACGAAATTTCTTACCAGGCTGAGAGTTCTTGGTTTGGGAGACGGTGCAAGAAAATTAATCATTCCGAGGGACCACTTTCGTTTTTGGTTCCAAGTTTTGTCTCGATTGCACTTTCCGAGGATGAGGGAATCGTTCAGATCGTCGTTGACGACTCTAGGAATATTTTGTTCACTCTTGGGGATAAAGGGACGATTTCAGTTTGGGACATTAGCAACGAAGGAGCTTCAAAAGTTACTTCGCTTTCTCAGGCGTCCTTGGTCCAGCATACCACGAATGTCGTCAAGACACTAGATGGGAATAATTTTAGGTCAGTATTGTATGAAAGAAATAATGGGAAAGTTTGCAACAGAATTCAGAACTTCTAAACAACTGAAAATCCGAATTCTTTAAGTTTTTAAATTGAATGTTTTAGAGCATTCACAATTAAGTGTTTCAGAATTCAAAAATCTTAAAATGCTTGTCAAAGTTTGAAAACTCCAAGCTTTACATTCCTTTTTTTCTGAAGATTAGACATTTTTGAGTTTTTAAGTTGATTATAAGAGCATGTAGAAAGTATTTAAGAATTCAAAATCCCAAAATCCTAGTCAAAGTTTGACAAATCCAAGATTTATATTTATCTTCTTTTTTTATTCTGAAAATTATCAATTTTCAAGTTTTTACATTTTTAAAGTAGCATTTTAAAAGTAGTACTTGAAAATTACAAAATCCAAAAATTTTTGTGGAAACCCTGAAACTTCAAATCCATATTATTATTCTTATTATTATTATTTTCATTTCTAGGCCAATTGTGAGTATTTCGACAATCACGGATGCTGAGTCGGTGCATTTGAATTTGGTGGCGGTTGCGGCAACTGGGACAAGGTTTTACTTCACTTGCTATTCAGTGGGGAACCCAGGTTGCAGGCCGCAGGGCTTGTATTTGGTGCATGTGAGACTACCTCCAGGTATAATTGAGTTTTTGTTGTTTTGTTTTTTGAGGGTTTTGAGATGATAAAAAGAGATTTTGTTGCAATTTTTTAAGTAAACACTTATTGGATTTTTCATTTTTAATGATTCATGATA
This sequence comes from Platygaster equestris, assembly GCA_030522785.1. NCBI lineage: Eukaryota > Metazoa > Arthropoda > Insecta > Hymenoptera > Platygastridae > Platygaster > Platygaster equestris. The sequence continues at coordinate 12,566 of JAPYZK010000841.1, read as the reverse complement.
TTTTATTTCATATTTTCTGAAAAAATTTTTAAAGTTGACAATTATCGAGATCTTTGATAGTTTAACAAAACATCTCAGATCTCCAAAAAATTCTTGAACATTTCAGAAAATCTTCAAAATCCTGATTTTTTGATTAGATAAATTTCAAAAATGTATATATAGCTTTCAAAATGTAGTGTAAAAAATTCGAAAGATGATTGCAATTTGATCAATTGAGATCTGAATTGAATGGTTAAAAACTACAAATTATGATAAAATGTTGAAACTGACAATTATGGTAATTGTGTAACGTAGGTATAACTATATTTCAATGTGGAAATATAATATTGAAAATGTTTGTTCAAGATGATTCCCAAGTGCGTACGGATATTTAGGTTAGTCCTATCTAACTATGAAAGTTTTGCCCAAAGGTTACGCTGCCAATTCCACTGTTGTGCCCCCGCGCAAAGTCAAGATGGCGCATTACCACAAAGGCTCTTTGGTCCTGATCAGCAGTGGCGACCCGGAAACCGTCTGGTGCCTCAGCAACGACGCGTACCCGTTCACCAACGTCCTCGTCGAGAACCAGAGCATCATACCCTTGGACAGCGCCGTCTGGGCCATGGCCGAGATACCCGAGGAGCCCTCATTCGCCATCGACAAGCAAATCGCGATCCACGGCGAGCCTCCGCTCCTCGTACGCCAGCACATGGAACCACCTCGTAGTTTCATCTTCCTCACATGCCAGGGCGCCGTGATAATGAGCCAGGTCCGGCCATTCAGCACATTCATTACTTTCATTATTCATTAGAAATACAAACATTAGAATTCATAACGTCTGAATTTTCAAATAAAAATTAAGAAAATTCTTTGCTCAAATTATACATTCAAAAAATTTTTTTCATTCGTAAGTTCTCAACTTTTAACGTTCAAGTCAAATTGTCAATTTTTCATACTTGTAGATTTTTGTATCTCCAAGTTCTGTTCCTAGTCATCCGAGTTTTGAATATTTTGACCTTTTCAATCTGAATTCGCAATTGCATAAACTGCGAAATACAAAATTCACAAGTTTTCGAACTTGTGAATTGATATAAAAATCCAGCAAGTAAAATATGGAAATTGCAAAATTGATGACAACAATTTGGAAACAATTATAGTGAAAAATGAGATGACGTGATGCATTTGTAGGTCCGACCAGTAGACATTCTGAGCCAGCTTCTCCTGGAGCAACGTGGCCCCGACACGGAAGCTGTGCGTTTGTATTTCCAGTCGCAATCCCCGGAACAAGCCTGCGCCACTTGTCTCATATTGGCCACCAGTGAGAACACAGCGAACCCCCAATTGACGGAATGGGCCACCAGGGCGTTCCTGCTTTACGGCGGGCAGAAAATGATGAATTTGGATTCCGGCATCGGGAACATGGACATTCGCACCTCGACTCCCAGGTACGGACCTGGCTTCGATTCCAAAGGGACCTTGGCCAGACCGCAACAACAACAGTCAGCTCTCAATTCGGATATGGCTTTGCAGCAGTTTTCCAGCAAACACGCCGGACTTTATTTGTACATCGGTAGGATTTTGAGGCCTATTTGGCAGCTGAGGTGTTTCAGGCAGGAGACGCTGAACAATAAGGTCTACTTTGTCAGCACCGTCAGTGCCGGACAGATACAGTGGCTTTTGGGACATTTGCAGGTAATATTTGAAACTCATCTTTTGGGCCATAATTTGGCCATCATTTTTCCTCTTTTGCCATTTCTTTGCTTAGACATACCATTTTCAGCATGCTTTTTTTGTTGCTCTTTAAAATTGAGACATTTCAGGGATTTGAGGAAATTTAGAAGAATATTAAAAATTTCGGAAATATACAATATTGTGGAAATCTTTGAAAATTTTTAGAAATGTTTAGTACATATTTTACAAGTTGGAGTACATATTGTTGAAAGTTTGGAAATTTAGTGCATTCTGATGATTCGAAAAATGAAAAGAATGCCGAAAATCCGGAAGAACTTGTAAATGTGTCGGAACTGAAAAATTGGGAAAGATAAAATTGTAATTTTCTCCTTACGTTTCAGGCCCTGAGCAATTTTCTCACGAAAAACAGCCACATCTCGCGACATCACGGGGGTCTGCGCACCATCAACAACGGCTTCGAGAGCACGATGATGAGCCAGATGCAGGAACTCAACGTCGAGGAGCGCAATTCTCTCGACGCCCTGAAAACCTTTACCGCCCACGCCTGCGAGATCCTGAACCTCTGGAAAATCCTCTGCGAGAACCAATTGCCCTGCATCATTAACGCCATGGCCAAGGAAAATATAAATCAGTTCGCCGTGATGACATTCGGCTGGCTCATCGTCAACGGACACGGAATCTCGTCGGAGCTCATTCTCGCTTTGATCAACAGTTATCTGGGCGACAACGCCTCGATCGACGCCGTCAGCGCGCAACTTCGCGAAAATTGCCCGAACTTGTATAGGAACGAGGACGCCGTTTTTTCCAAGGCCAACGAAATTCTCCTGAGAGCCAAGTCCTGCGTCAACTTGGAAGAGAAGGAGGAGCTTTTGCAGTCGGCCTTGAAACTCTGCAAGGAAGTGGCGCCGAGGTTGAACTTGGAGGCGGTGTGCAAGCAGTTTGTCGATTGTCAGTTTTATTCCGGGGTTTTGGAACTCTGTCTCTGCTGCGCGGAGAAGGTCGATCCCAATGACACGGCGAAGCATTTTGATAAGAATAAAAATGCCCTCGATGATCAGGAGGGGAGTGCGGCGTTTACGAAACGCAATGGTAAGGGTTTTTTGCATTTGGCTATGTGTTTTTTCGTTTCTTTTTTTTTATATTTATATTGAACAAAATATATATATATTTATAAAAAAATATATGTATAAATATAATAAAAAAAAATAAATAAATTTAAAAAAAATTGGAATATTAAATAAATAAATAAATGTATGTATATATATTAAATATTATATATATATATATATATATATATATATATATAATATATTTATCAAGTTCATTTATTGACATCGTGTTGCAAGTTTCAAAGAACGTTTGAAAATTGAAAGAAAAAATCCTTCCAAATTGTACAGTTTAAAACAAAACAAAAAAAGATGAAAACCCGCAGTAATTCTTACAGTAATTCTTACGAATTTTCAAAAATTGTCGAAATACTCGCAGAAGTGATGAGAAATTGTGTATCAGCACGAAAAATTATTGTCAACTGCAAAGTTATATCGAGGTAAAAGCATGTTTGGAATAAATAATGAGAGGCCGACTTGTTTTCGTGATTTTCAGAAATTTACAAACACTTTACTGATATGCTGGAGAAGCTGTACAACGAAAGCATGAGCAGCCACACGAGCCCCACGAAACAGGGCCTGCCAAACCAAAGCAGCACCGAGGTTAGGATTACCCCTGCCAAACAGGTCCTTCTTGGCATCATCGAAAAGGCTCTTCGCAGTTGTTGCGTGACTTTGCACTCTTCCGTTTACGGATGGATGATTGAGAAAAACATGAACGGCGAACTCATCGCCATGGCAGCGCCGTCACTGGAACAGTACCTCATGGTAGTCAACGCACCACATCTCAGGTGTGTTGGCAGATTATCAACATTTGCTATGAAACGTTGTCAGTTTTTTTGTACTGTTAATTTGTCCATATAATTTACGTTATTATTTTAATGATTATGTAATCATTGAAATTTTTATGTGTTTTATCAATTTTATTATATTCTATTGAATTTTATTAAGTTTTCAAAAATTAGTAGATTGCTTTTGATGTGTTTCCAAATTGATTCTTCTGTTATGATTGTGTGTTTTTGAACCTCAAAAAATCTTGACAATTTCGGAATTGTAGAATTCAAATATCCAACTTTGTATAAAATGTTGATTAGGAAGGATTCAATGTCCGAATCAAAATATATTGAAAAAAATGTAAAGAAAGTGAAAAGTAAATGTCGCCTTTACAGATGGCAGTTCTACGAGCGCAACAAAAACCACGCGGCAGCCGCGAAAATCCTGGACAGCCTCGCCTCCAACCCAGGATCCGACGTCCCTTTGTCCGAGCGCCTCGAACACCTCGCACGCGCTGTCGTCTGCATGCGAAGCGACCAAGTCGGATTCTCCCCTCATTTAGGCGTTTACCTTCGGGAATTGGAAGACAAACTCGAGGTAGCCAGAATTCAACAACAAATCCTGAACACCATTTGCAACCAGCAACACTTGCTGGAACCCATAATCCTCCGTGACGCGAAATTGAGGCTGAACTCGGCCCTGCTGAACATCACGCAACTTTACGAAGATTACGCGGAACCTTTGAATTTGTGGGAATGCAAACTGGCGATTCTTCATTGCTCGGGTCATCAGGACGCGATGCTCATTCAGGGCATTTGGATGAACATTATTGAAAATGAGTTCAGTTTGTGCACGGATCGATCAGCGGAGGAGAAAATGGCGATTGTCATGAGCAAAGTAACGCTTTTGGGACAGGAGTACATTAGCTCGCCGACTTGTTTCCCGGTTGATTTTTTGGTTAAACAGCTGGAGCTCAGGGCGTGCAGGCTGAAGGTCTCCAATGAGCAGATCATTGCAGGCTTCTTGCAGTTAGGGGTTACCATTGAAGATTTGTTGGATTTATATGACAAGTAAGGAATTTTTCATTTTTTTTTTGTCTTTTTTCGATACAAATTTTATACACATTATTTTTGTAGTAAAGCACTGAATTTTCAAATGTTCAAATAATTTCAATTTGTTTGCAACCTGAAAAAAAATATATTGAGATTTAAACGGAAATATTGAAAATTATTGGAATAATTGCTAATTGAATTTGACAACTCAGACCCAGTTTTTTTATATTTTCGGAAATTTACTAAAATGTCTCGTAAATTCATTGAACTTCCGTGTATTATACATTTCAAAAATGTGAGAGTTCTGAAGAAAATGTTTTACTAAAATTTGTTATGTGCTTATTTTTTCAGACTGATAGGAGGAAATAATCGCATGTGGATGAGTGAAGGAAACGAGTTCCACCTAATCGAGTCAACTGCAAATTTAGTCAATCATGCAATCGAACACTTTTCGGAAACAAAAAATTTCAATAGGTAAACATAAAACCATTTTTTTAATTTTTCTTAAACTACAATACTTCAATCTTGATTTAATTAACTGAATGTCAAATATAAATTTCATGTACAATAAAAAATGGTGTAGAATTTTCAAATCATGGTCATGATCAATGAAACGAAAAGAATCAACAATCGAATTTTTAAAATGAAATAAAGTCCAATGACTTAATTTTCATGAGTATAGTAAATTACCATCTGATCTGAAAAATACTTTCCGAAACTATTTCAATTATTTTTATTTTATTCGAATCAGATATTATAACAAAAGTTTTATTTTTCAGACGGAAAATTATCACAAAATGCCAAGATGCCATATCGAAATGCCTGACAACGCTTTTCAGTAAACCAACGAGTAGCAATTTGATAGCGATGTTACGCTCGATCCAAAGTACACTTAATCGTATGTAGACCAAAAAGCTGGTACAAATTCCAATTGTACCTTTTTTTTTTTTTTGTTTTTTTTTTTTTTTTTTTTTTTTTTTTTTTTTTTTTTTTTTTGTTTTTTTTTTTTTTTTTTTTTTTTTTTTTTTGTAATTTAATTTAAGTTTGAAACGTTAATTTTGAATAAAAATCGAGGATAAAAAAAGAGTAGGCCACCGTTCATTAACAGGTTGCGTAATCGCAATTACTAGTGACAAGTGTAATTAAGCGATAACAATAATAAGTACACCCAGTCTCTACCGACAAATATTTGCACTTTTTATTGGGTGCAAAGATTGCTGGATTTCTTTTTTTTTTTTTCGGGGAGGATTTTTTGTTAGTTAGATTCGATATCCGTCATAAAACTTGTTTTTCAAGTAATTTTTCCAAATCCCCAGAAAACTAGTTTCTGAGGTTTTGAAAAAATTATAGATTGTGTCAGTATTGCGAAATTTCATCAAGTTGGTGTTTGATATCGAAGAAGAGAAAAATGACAAGGAGTGTAAAAATATTGCAACTTTAAAAATTTTGATTTTTTTACTGTTATGCGAAAAAATACAATTTTCTAACATTTCGGAATTCGGAAATTTTTCGAGGATATTTTTTTATTTCTGAATGATTGTACATATTGCGTTTGCGAATTTCCGTATTTCAATTTTGTAGGTTGAGAATCTTGAAAACAGAAATTTCTATGTAAGAGATTTTAAAATAAATGCACATTAATAGTCAAATTTTGGAATTTCAAGTTTGAAAACGTGATGCAATAAAAAAGTGACTGAACAACTCCACGGTTTAAAACTTGCGAAAATTTTCTCAAATTATTGATGAATCATAATGAAAAAAGTCCATAAGATGGAATCAAATTGAACAATGGAAAAAAATGTTGTTGAATGATGAATTCAGGGAAAATGTCAAAAGCGACTATAATGAAATATTAATTGTACATTTGTTTGATACGTAATGAACAATTTACTCCGTGCGAGTGGGAAACCGAGGAGATTGCGTTCAATTCGGTCTTCGACCCCGGAGCTGATAATTGCGACTCGAAAAGTCGACCTCGGCTCGATTTCTCGCCGGCAGCTGCAACACCCGAATGATTGGGGCAAGGAAAAATGACTAATCGAGTATAATAATGATAACTACCAACGTGCATTGTGCTTGGCAGCATGTAATTTCGTCTACTGGCAAGCTCGTGTGTTACCTGACTCATCCTGCTTATCAAGCAACATACTGAAAATGCACAGGAAAAACGTTTTTATTTTTCTGTCCATCAAAATTTTCCATTTGCATTTTTTCGTGTCGTCAATTTGAGTAAATCAAAAATATAAATATAATGTTACGTATTTTCGTGTATCTGTCAACTTTCCGAAATGTTTGCACTCGTCATATTAATGTCATGCAAAACGATCGAAATTATGCAGTCAAATTGAAAACAAAAAAAGCAACAAATTGATGACGAAAAATGTACGGTTTCGAAAATTACGTAGTTGCTTATTATATCACGCGATTACCATTATTTTTATCCGGGAATCCCCAAATTTCTAATGCTATTACGCAACTGTTCTAATATTGAACTAAGATATTTCGAAGATAACAACATTTTTTCGCAATTTGATAATATTGTTCCTTCGACCGAACACACCTGCAGCGAACGCGCCGCAATTTACTAATGAACTTTAATGACAATCTGATGCATGAGTACCGCGCGGCCGCGGCGGTCTAATTGACGGAGTGTGTAATCGCAAGTGCAGTATTTTCAGGCTAAATCCGTACAATATTCATGCCACCCAATGAAGCCTTGCAAATTGTGGATTTATTCATTAAAATTTCGTGAAATTTTACACGAATTTCAGCGAAATCTATTTGTAAAATTATGGAAAATTTCCGATTACGAAAACGAAAACGAAAACTGTTTCCGAAAACAGAGATTACGAAAAATTCCAAATCAATTGTTCTAAAGTTTCAAAAAGTTCCTGAAACTACAAAGCTTTCCAAGTTTTTTTATTTCGTAAAAGAAAAAAATGAACTTTGGATGACTGACGCTAAATTTTGAATATTGAGTTGAAGAAAGATGCGGAATTCGACTTTTAATTTTTCATACGTAAAAATGCAAGAATCTATAATCCTGGTGTTGCCAATAATAAGATTTTAAATTCACGTTTCATAAATAATTGAATATAATCACATCAAATCATTTTAATTCTCGCACTTTGACACCCTGTATAATTTCGATTCTTTTATTAGAATCTGTAAAATCTTATAAGTTTTCAAATTCTGCAAAAGTTTAAATGTTTTCAAAAGTCTTGAGACTATATATATGTATAAGTAAAAGTAGTAATTATGGTAATTACTACTTATATATATAAGTCCCGTACGATTCACAATACTGAATTTTGATAAGGCTGATCTTATAAGAAAAAAACCGTATAAAAAAGCATAAAAAATTGCCTTGCATGTATGAGAAAAATTTGTTTCTCATTAGGTTTCATAACGTCAACCTGATGAGAATAATTGGGAATCTGCTCATGAGATTCTCATTAGGTTGACTGCCTGAGAATAAGAAAATGGAATATTATAAGACTGTGGACATTTTTATTTGGGAGAATTCAAAACTATTAGGAGCCATGAAAAATTTCCAACCATCATCGAATATTAATCGCATCGCATGCGCGAATAAGCGAAAAAATAAGCGTCATTAAGATCCCGCGTCTTCACATATTCGCGAGACCATGTCTCGCGTATAGGTCCTACGTATATTTTTAAAAAGCTCTCAGCGGCGGCGGCGGCATTATTATTTGCCGAATACTCGTCGTCACACGCTAGAAGCATAACGAGAGTCAACAAATTTAATAATGACGAAACCCAAATACCTGGTGAGACCTTTGGAACGCCCAATTCATATCTGTAATCAACGCATTTTCAAAATTTCACTCGTCCACGAACTAGGTTTAGACGGTTGCCTTTTTTCTCTTATTTTTCGACTTTTTTTTCATTGCGCGAGTATTTTTTGGCGAAACAATGTTGAATCAACAAGATTCTTCGGAAAATTGGGTGAAAAATTTTGGAAATGAAAATCTTCACATCGGTGACGGTTTTTTTCATGCCTTTTCATAATCGTACTCCGACTCTCCAATCATGGCACGGGTATTTTTTCGATAAAGTAGTGTTATATATCAACATTCTTTCGAAAATTAAGGCGCCGTCACTGCTACCTGCTGCTACCAAGGCGTACGCTCGCGTAGGCGCAAGTCGGTGTATCTCTGTCCCTACGCTCATTGTGCCTGAAACAAATGCAGATTTCTGAATTCTTCGCATTGCAAACATTTCAACGATCGGCATTTGTTTCAGGCGCAGTGAGCAGCAATGAGCGTATATAGTAATAGCATACGTCGACTTGCGCCTTCGCTTGCAGCGTCCGCTTTGGTACTTTTGGTAGCTGTGACAGCGCCTTAACAGCTAGCAGCTGCAGCAGTTTGTCGTTGCCAATGAAAACGGCAATTTATGTAATGATGAAGTTAGAAAACGCCTTGTGGAAACGGCGTAAAAGTGGTTTCCCGATTTCGCAACACAATAATTCTAGTCAATTATTACTGACTACTATTTTTACGAAATTTTTCAATGAAAATGAGGCGCCTGCAGTAAATAATAAATTGCTTGCACCTGCACCGGCGCCCCTGCATTGACGTACCATTCTTGAAAAACGGAAAAACGGAAAAACAGAATTATTATTCGCTTCTATATACCTATCTTGACCAACTTCAAATATCTATAGATACGCTATTTAACTTGATTATTATTATTATTATAAGAATTCCGAAAACCTTATACGCATATGAGATTTAATTTTCTTACAAGGTAGCAGTAGACCTTATAAAAGCCTTATAAGAAACGAATTTCTTTCAAGTTAATCAAGATACCTCTTTTTTAAGGATTTTTTTCTTGTAAGGTTTCTATTAGATGAGTGAGGTGCATAATACCTAGCAAGAATATTTTCATTCTTATAAAATGCGGAAAATCCTTATAAGAATCAAAGTTATATCAGAGGCGGCGCTTCTTAAATGCATGCTGCAAAAACACTTGATGTTTTTCAAACTTGAATAATAATCGTCAACGCCATCAAATTTAATGTTTTATTATTTGGCAATCTTATAAATTTCACATTATTGCTATTTCAAACGTTTAATGATTGCAAAATAGTACGTCAATTCGCAAGAAAGAATAGTAATACGAGTTTAGACTCGAAATATGTACACAATGTCAAAAATTGAAAGAGTTGGAAAATTTGAACTTGTAAATAAAAATGAAAGAGATATGAATTTTATTTTCGAATGTTCACGATGTCAGAATCATAAAACCTATTTTCTAATCACAGATTATTTTTTCATATTTCCGTAACAGTGCAGACGTTTCCTGCAAAAGTCAGTCAATTGCAAAATATACGAACCTCGAACAATCAAAATGATGAACATTATGCAATGCTTCTTTTCAAACAATAACATTTCAAAAAATTCCAGAAAATCGCGTTTTGCATCGATTACTTAACCGCGTTACTCTGTATAACATTTTTTACTCCATAATCATAACTTCATTGTAAAATAAGTTTTGCAAATCAGAACCTTCCGTGATGATTGAGTTATGCAGATTTCGAATTTCCAATTCAAAAATTGGAATTTTCAAAAATTCAGATGACATAAAACATCAGTTTTTAAGTATGTACGTAACTTTGAATTCGGATCGTCATTTCGATTTTTTTCAACTTTTGCATCTACAATAGATAATCATTTTGGAATTTGCTAGAATTCACGAACTTGTGGAATTTTTTTAATTTTTCCGCGATTTTTAAATTCGAATTTCCGAATGTCATATTTTTAGATTACGAAATATATATTAGAATTTGCATTCAATAATTGGCAGTTCAAAACTTTAGACAATATTATATCTTAATGATTATAAATCTACTGAAGAATCTCTTAATTTGAAGTCGAATTGTAAAATAGATCAAAGTTAGATGTTTAAAATTTAGGGTTTTTGAAGTTAAATGTACGCATCATATTATTATATAGTATACGAGGTATATGACGTTTAATTATCAAGTTTGAAGATTATAGAAAATAAAATGATTGAATGAAATAATTATTTATACATGACATAATTATTATCAAAGAATCGTAATTTTTATCTGTAGAAAATTTAAAATATCGGACTAAAAATTATTCTCTTTATAAAAATTCATTCATCATTCCAAAAAATCACGAAATTCTTGTATATCCAAATTTTTATTGAATAAAAAAATGGAAAACAAAAAAACTTGTCAATAATTTGCAAACATTTATTATTACATTACAAGTTCAATAATAATAATAATAATTGTTCATTCGCATATTATAAACTACGATCATAAAACAACGTGACGTCTCAACATTTACGCATTTTTACAGAATTTGCACAAAAAACATTAAAAACAAAAAATTAATATTCGTCATTCTGCAGTTAAGTACGCGTGAAACGGCTTTCACAATTTTCGAAACTCGCGTGATAAAAAAAAATAAAAAAAAAACAAAGAAAGAAAAAAAAAAAAAAATAAAAAAAAAAAAAAAAAAAAAAAAAAAAAAAAAAAAAAAATAGGACAAGTGGGAGGGGAGGAGGGGGATGGGGGGAGGAAATACTGTTGACGTATCCGAGGAAAATTTTACAGTTTTTGCACAATGTCAAATTTGTCTTTGAACCCGATCGATTCTTTTTTTGGGTCGTATTTTTTGCGCATCGCAAGTTTGGCACGTAGTTCTTTCGCGCTCATGTTTAAATTCAGGCTAGGACTTTCCGTGATTCGGCCGTTTTTGGGACCGTTTTCTTCCGTGTTGCCGTTTTCGCGCCTTTCTTCCGAGTTGTTGTCGCTTTTGGACGTCGGCGTCGGCGTCGCCGTCGCCGACGCCGATAGACCACTGTGACTCGTGTCGTTCGACCCTATGGATTTGTTGTGTGCGTTGTTCTGCTGCAACATACATAATGGCCATTTGCCTTTTTTATTCAGTATTATACACTCCTCATTGTAAGGTATTTTTATTCACGATTCATTTGACTTGACGAATCATTTTAAGGCCAATACAAATTCGAGGCGTGTTTAGGGGTCGTTTATAATATATCGTCCCTTGTATGTACACACAATTCGATTTTCGACCGTTTTTTATTTGACCCACTCCCTGCCCCCCTAGCTGCGTCACGGACTGTGTCACGTCGGCTTGATACCTTCCTCCCACCCCAGGATGTGACCTACCACTGCGTCGAAAAATACAAAATTCGAATATTTTCAACTCCTTTTGAAAATATTATTCAAAATATACACAACATATACGAAAACTTGAAAAGTTCAGAGAACAATTGTTTGGATTTTTGAAATACTTGAAAATTTGCAATTTTTCGTTAAAAACTCAAAAAGTCTAAAGTTTGATATTTTTGAAATACGTCACGCATCGAGAAAAATTTCATTGTTCGACAAATGTGAAGAAAATTCGGGAAAATATAAATTGTCCAAGTATTTGAAAATTTTCCAGAGTAATTCATGATATTGAAAAAGTGTTTAATTGGTTTGAATAATATCAGTGAATTTTCAGAAATATGACAAATGTTTCATATTTTCAATAGTAATTGTTTCATGATAAGCATAGATTGATAACTCGGACCCAAAATAAGAATAAAACTTGTTGAACTACATCTGTAGTCTCGCTCCTATGTCTTCTCCCCTGAATAAAATTCTCGCTCGAGCTAATTATTACGGCTACCCCCACCACGACCGCGTCGGGCCAAGTCGGCACCCAGCACGCGGTACGTGCTGTGTTCGCGCGAATAAATTGTTATTTCACTCCCTATTTACGTTGCCGTCGCGATTTTGTTCACTTTTGCCTCCGTTTCTAGATTTTTTTCTACGTGTTATTATTGTTTTGTGCGCTGGCCGCTTCGGTGGTCAAGCGATCTAATTGCTAAGCGGTACTGCGCGGCGATTGGTCGGCTGAGGCCACTGAAGCGGAAGGAGACGGGTTCGAGTCCC
>JAPYZK010000840.1:0-31360 GCA_030522785.1 Platygaster equestris | reverse complement strand
TCCTGTCCCAATACCTACAAATGGCGCGGTTCAATTGGGGTAAAAAAACTAGTGGTGGGGGAATGGGATCAGCTATCCAGTGTATTATACAGATCAGTGCTTTGGGTATTTCACAAGTTCACAAGGTTCACAAAATCACAAAAATCAGAAAGTGACGAAAGTAAATTGCCGGTATTCAAACGAAATCAACTCGTCACTCATTATTTAATGAACCGCATTGAACAACATTAAAAATTCTATATTTTTCTGCATAATAAATGGAATAAATATTTGCAGATCCAATTCAAAGCCTTCGATGTGAATAAAAACTAAAGAAAGGATACAGAGAAAAAAACGGGTTCAAAATTTGAGCGAGGCGACGATGAAATGAATTCGCATTTCCCAACCGTCGATCTCTTTTTAATGTACCACATCAGTAAATGAGTGAGAGAGAGAGAGACACGTGTATGGGAAAATACTGCTGCATGCCATTAAAAACCAACCAGATCACAATTAAAATTTTTACCAGGCAATTTTTGCTAAAAAAATTAATATTGCAATTTATAATAAGTTCACAATTAAATTGTCAAGGAAATAAATAAAACACACTCACCATATCCCTGTTGCTGAATTTCAGAAAAATCTGTCGTTTCCGCAGTATCGTTACCATTCATCGTCGTCTTGTGGAACGCCAATTTTCGACTTTATCACCTTTCTGCCACTCGCGAATGAACGAAATCATGAAAATGATGGAAATTCAATCATTTCATCGTCAAATGTCAATGCACATTTTGCAATTGTTGTGGTATCAACTGACGCCATTTGTAATTTCGTCGAACACAGTCGAACAGCTGATGCCTTGAAATTTAAACTCTGATTTCGAGAAAAATCCAATTATTATAATGTTAACCATCTACGAATAAAAAATCTTTATCATCTGTCATTTTTTCGTCTGAACTTAACAATAATTTAATTAATGTATGATTACAGAGTATATTTCTGAATAATAAATTATAATTTTGTTAACGTTAATTATATTTGTCACTCACGCACCTATATATACACGGATGATCCGCATACACAACACACATTCGAGTGACTGACAGCAACTGACACACAGGTGTTTTTGACGTTACCATATGCACTCTAAAATATCAAAATTTCACCTAATCCAAGTAACATCTACTGTTGATTGCATGTAATAAGTGCATAATGCCAATCACTTGTTCTGTGAAATGCGGCAAAAATGCCATACTGAAGGTAAAGCGATTTCGATTTCCAGTCAATATTTATAGGTTATATTTACGAAGTACAATATTTATTTTTCATATCTTTTTTTTCTTAGAGACCAAAAACAGGGGACAAACTGTGCAAAGAATGCTTTTTCCACGCATTTGAAGAAGAAGTACACCACACTATTGTTGATGGGAAATTATTTGAAAGTCACAAAAAAGTTGCCATTGGTGCGTCAGGAGGAAAAGATTCAACAGTTCTCGCATACGTTTTAGACCTTCTGAATAAGAGACACAATTATGGCCTCGAACTCATACTTTTATCAATTGACGAAGGAATTACTGGTAAGAATTTGGAAAAAAAATCAACCCGTCATTGACGGAAGCAACTGGTCGATTGACCCCGACTAAATTTGTTTCATCACTTAAATCAATTTCTTGATGCTTTTTCAGGGTACAGAGATGACAGTTTGGCCACTGTTGAAGATAATAGCAAAGATTACCAATTACCCTTGATTATCCAATCTTACAAAGATTTGTATGGTTGGACCATGGATGAAATCGTGAAACAAGTATTGGTCTTTTACCCAGAACTAATTCGAAATCACAGTAGAAAATTTTTAAAATGTAAAATTTACTTATGGAATTATTTTGAAGCTTTAAACAAGTTTTTCAGTTTCTTTTAAAGATGATTGATTTTTTTGTTGTTGATTGAGGGATGATCAACATTTTTGAAATGTTTCAGGTTGGTCGCAAAAACAATTGCACATTTTGTGGAGTTTTCCGCAGACACGCCCTTGATTACGCTGTCGAAAAATTGAACAGCGATGAAAAAAAGGAAAATGTCTCGTGCAATGGTTCTGCTGATTCCGAGGAAAAAGCTAAACTATGCATCGCGACGGGCCATAACGCAGACGATATTGCAGAAACTGTGTTGATGAATGTTTTGCGCGGAGACATCGCTCGATTGCAACGATGCACTTCTATTATAACTGTAATTTTTCATTGTTATTTTCTATTTGTCAACGCGGAGAGGAAAAACTGGTTTATGGACAACATTTCATGCTTTTGGAGCGCAGCACTTTTCCATGCTTTCAGAGCACGTAATTTATTGATAATTCATGTATATTTCTGAATTTATCTAACCCAGAAAAAAATACTCAGTGAACAATATTTTGTAGCCCAACAAAATCACAAAGCCAAGGGTATTTTACTAATTATAAATTCCCAATAAGTATCAATGTTGTAAAAGCTAGATTTTTCTCTCTGTGTGGCGTTACATGATATGTGAATGGCACATTATAAAAAATATTCAGTCATTTTATGTTTTTAATCGGGAGTTTGAATTTTTTTCAGGGGGACGACGATGGCATTCCTCGATGCAAGCCTTTGAAATATACATACGAAAAGGAAATTGTTATGTACGCGTATTTCAAGAAACTCAAGTATTTTTCGACCGAGTGCATTTATGCCCCGAATGCATATCGAGGATACGCCCGAGAGTTTCTGAAGGATTTGGAGAAAATTCGACCTTCGTCTATTGTTGATATTATTCATTCTGGTATGGAGAGATTTTTGTATAAAAAATTTCTGAATCGCAGAATTTGAATTTGGAAATCCAAAAGTCATGTTCAGAAGTTTCAGAATTTTGGAATTTATGAAATTCGAACATAAAAACACAACATGACAAAGTTCAAAAATATGTCACGAAGTTCAAAAACTCTGAAATTCTGACGTGGGAATGCAAAAACTTGGAATTTTTAAATTTTATAATAAACTGTTTCAACGAACCTTCACTTTTACTCCATTAACAAAATTGAAACATTTTTCAACATTTTTAAAACTTTTTCCAGGTGAAAGACTGCAAGTGAAGGAACACGTAAAACTGCCAGAAAGAGGAAAATGCACCATGTGCGGTTTCATGTCCAGCCAAGAAATTTGCAAGGCTTGCGTTTTACTGGAAGGCCTGAATCGGGGACTCCCAAAATTGGGCATCGGAAAGTCCAACAAAGCTCGTCAAATAATGTCAAGTCCTCATGTAAAAACGAAAGAAAAATTATTCAAACTCGCCACGGACTTGAAAAACTCGTTTTGAAAAATAAAAAAATTCCATAAAACAACTTCATTTTTCAATAAATATTAATTTATTCGTTCTCAAAAACAAAAACAACCACCCAATTTTCTACAATAAATATCGATCTATTTTCATGAAAAATATTTCTTAACATTTGGATAAATATAATTGCCCTACATTTTTTGTTTTGACATCGAATATTTTGGGTTATAAAAATACCTCCGTTATGCGATGATGTGAGGAGGAATGAAAATTCAAGGAATTTGAAGGATTTTCATAAAAAAAGAAAAATGTTCAGACAATGTAGGCCGGGACTTTTTGGTCAATGGGTTCTTTACAAATGGGACATTCGGCGTCGATCCTCTCGGAGCAGTCTTCGCAAAGGCAAACGTGGCCGCAGGGGAGAATGATGATTTCTCGGGGATTAATTTTGCAAATGGTGCATACTTGGTCCTCGCGAAGTTCCACGTCCCGTACTCTCTGCCTTCGCTCTTTTCTCGAGGCCGCCAATTGTTCCCGCAATTCTTTGGCTCGTCTTTGCTCCTCCCGGTCCTTCCACACTCGCCTTATCAACATTCCTCCTATGACTATTCCTATTGTGCCGAATAGGAGACAAAGCAATCTGGAAAGAATATTTTTTAAATTGTTACTTGTTGTACAATTGTTTTTTTTTTTTTTTTTCAATTCATGGAGTGAAAAATTCAAGTGATTGGTGAAATTCTGGGCATTTCTGAGAGATTCAACATTCTTGAAATTTTCAATAAATTTTTCGGGGGCATGAGGAAAATCGGAAATTTCCGTAACAGAATGTTACAAAATTATTAAAAATATTAGTTCACTTGTATGCTTGTCTGCGATCGTCCAAAGTCCTGATGAGAGAATTAATTGACATTGTCGTGAGGTAGAAAGGGGAGCCATCACTTGGCGGTTGCAAGGTTAAAACGTCGGATTGTTTGTCTGAGGCGACGATTTCGCCAATTCCCGTTATAACCGAGCCTTCTCTGAGCATTTCTTCGGTGGATTGTAATCCTCGTTGTCTAACGCCTGAAATTGACAATACGACATTAATGTTGATATCAATTTTTCATTCTGGAAATAACATTATAAGCATTATAATAGGTAAAAAAAAATATAACTACCAAACAATTCGGAATTTTCAAAAGTTCCACAGTTGAAATTATGACATTTTTTGAAATCTGTGCAATTTAGAATTCTAAATTCATAATGTTTCAACCCTATTGTGTTTGTTTGAGAATCATAATTTTTTGGTCAAAAAATATTATTTTCAATCTGCTCAAAAACTATCATTTCAATGAATAATTATTCACAATTTTGGCACTGAAAGGAAAGTATTTGTGAAATATGTATAGTACTTGAAGAAAAATGCAATAAAAATACCAGTTCAGCAATAGCTACATATTTTGTTGAAATCTACGTATCATTTTTGTTGTTTTTTTGTGTAATGTGTATTTTGAATTTCAAAACCTGTAAAAAAGCACCACAGATGATCTATGAATGTGAGTTTACAAGGTTCGAAAGCGTCTGAGACGGTGTCCATGTCTAAAATGTTGGCCGCCAAAGGATCCGAAACTTCCACGCGGTAACGGCCTTTTTGAAGGACAAACGGCACCGAATTGTACACTTCTTGCATTACCCGTTCTCGATCTGACCTAAAAATATCAGTTTACACTTCATATGACTTCCAAAATTTTTCAAGACATCAAAAATTCGAAAACTTTATGAGCTCCAAACTTCAAAGTTTTTCATATTCTACAAAATTTATAAATTCTACAAACTTTAAAACTACAGAATCTCTGAAACTTTTAATTTTCCAGTATTTTTCATAAATTTCTTCTCGGAACTTCATAATTTAGAAGGCTGATAGAATTATGAAGTATGGAAGTATTTAGAATTCGGAGATTTAGCAAGACTTTAAGTTTCAAAGTTTTGGAAGTATCCAAGTTCTAGAGATATTGGAAATTTTTAAGTTGAGATTTTGAAATTCAAAGAATTTCAAAGTTTTGGAGAACTTTGAAAAATCTTGAAGTTTTGAGCTTGTAAAGTTATAGAATTTTCAAAGTTTCAGGAGTTTTGAATAATTTCAAATAAGTTGCACTATTTAAAATGCACAAATTGAAAAATTACAAAGAATTTTTTTCTGCAAACGCTTGTTACCAAAACCCCGAAGTTGTTCGTGCGATGACATGTTCCTTCACAGAAAGTTTTTGCACTACACCTTTGATTTCATTGCTGTGTAAACTGTGCAAAGGGGCTCCTAAAGGTTTAACAACTCCTCGAATTGCAAAATAACCACCTTTTGCATCTGAGTTGTTAATAATTTCTACCAAACCTGACCCGATTTCATGAAATTCTACGCTCTAAAATGAAAAACGAACAATTAAAACAAGAAATAGAATAAAAAAATCTGAAAGGTACACAATTTTTCGAACAAATACCATATTAGAAACTGAAAAAAAATTGAACATAATATTTTAAGTTAAAAATATAAAAATATGGAAATGAAGAATTCCAAAAATTCAAGCTCTAAAATTCAAATTTTCAGATATAACATCAAATCAGAAATGCAAGCAGCCCAAAAGTTGTAACTATTGCAGAATATAAAAACCACCAACATTTGAAAATTCGAAAAAATTTTCAAAATACCATTATTTACACTTGAAAAAAAAGAGATAAAATAATTTTCCAATTGTACCTTAACCGCCGAAGACGCGTTTTTGCAATAGTAATATTGCCGGAGACAAATTGCAAAAATGACGCTATCAATGGTCAAAGCGACGGCTTTTCCGAAATAATCCATGTCAAAGTCGAATTTTGTTGCAATAAAATTGTTTGGCCATTTTTTCAAGTTTTCCGTGGATTATTGATGTTGACTAGTGAATTTCTTGAGTTCCCGCAATAACGTACAGTAACGCTTCTTCCCATTGCATTGTATAGGACTATCTTGAAGTAATTAAATTTTTGCTGATTTAGTGATTTATAACAATTTATTATTGCAACCAATCGCAACTGTTTTTAACCTATATTTTGTACGTTTGTTATGACGATTTTCTATGATTCAGTGCTGCCAACTTGAAATGTGTACATACATACATATTTTGATTCGCGTAGTGAGTCGACGGAGACGTGAGTTGTTGAATTTGCGGAACGCTACGCTTTTCCGACTTCAGTGAGTTCAGCACTCAGGTGTACGAGGGTTGATATTGTTGATATATTGACAAGTTGAAACTTTCAACTTGGAAGTTTTGGAATTGCGCAAAGTTTTCCATAATTACGCATTGATTTGGCAGTAGAACTAATGAGATTTATTAAAAATGTACGAATTCAAGTTGTCGCGAGTGTTTGGACGCTACTGCGAAGTGCGTATTCGGAGGTGGAGCTAATTATGTACGTTGTGCACCTATTAATGCAAAGTGAGGTTATAATGAGTGCTCAATTTATGCAAGACTACTCGATAAGTCTGTGAAAATTGTTGAAATGACTCGAATTGTTTATTGTAGTTCAGCTTGGAAAAAGTGTCTGGAGGCTGAAAAGTGTACGGATTTGGTTTCCGCGGCGATGGCGAAATTCGGTAGTCGCGTTTCATGCAGTGCAGTTTCGGTAAGTTCTTCAAACATTGCAATTGTTGTTATAAGTAACTTTATAAGTTTGAGAAAATTGTTAACATTACTAGAATTGTGCATGATTGTTGATAGTTAAGCTCCAGAAACGTTTTGAGAGGGGATAATTTATTAATTAAGAGTTTCCCGTCGTTTAAAATTTACTGCGATTGTCGAAATGGCCGAAATCGTTCGAAATTTTCAGATGGTAAAAATTCGACAATTCGATCATTTAATTGTGAAATTTTGAAAAAATTATAAAATCGTTTTAGAAATCATTGACATTCTTTTTTTGAGGAAAATTCATACCAAGTAAGGTAATTGGCAATAATATAATATTTAGCTGCGCAGATATATATAATATATTATCATCATTAGTTTTGACGGACTCATGAAAATCGTCTCTTTTTGCGTGTCGATATTCTACCGTATAGTGCCTATCTCGGTAATAGGCGGAAAATTTAGTGTCTCAAAATCGCATTGGAAAATTTCTGTAACGTTTGTAAACGTTTCCGAAACGCTTCTGGAACTTTCATACCGGATATTATAAAGCTACCAGAACTGTTTTAGAAATGTTGGCGAACGTTTCAGAAACGTTTTCAACCGAATCTCGGACGAATTAATGTTCGATCTCGAGTATATTATTTTTTAAAACAATAAGTCAATAATGTCACATTGTTATCTTGTACAAATTATAATTGCCCAGTAATCTGAACGACAAAAACTAAGACGTGAAACCTTCGAGTTTTTCGAGAAACGTTCTACAGGGGCTACAGGGAAGTGAAATGCAGTTTTCTTTTTTGGTTGGCACCCTGACGGTTCAGTGGCAGCACGTGGCAGCATGGGAGCTGCCGCCGCGTGCTGCTACTTGCTGCCACTGAACCGTCAGGGCAAGGAACATGAGATACACTCTACGCGGCGATTAAGTGAAGTATAAAATAAAGTTCACGTAAGATAGACAAGCTTTCATCATCTGCAACATGAAAACAAATGTTTCCTTCAAACACATTAATCATTGGTCTATCAAACGAATTCTTTCTCAACTTTGTATAACCCACATTTGTGAAAGTTTCCGGAGAAAGCGTGACTATCTTCCCGACAGTGAAGTAGACTGGTTTTTGCGTGAAATTTATTCCTATAATTATGTCTCGCGGGCTTAGTGAAGAGAGGCTGTTAATATGCCCGTCATATAGTTTCTGTTCCACATCATGACACTGAAAATTAATTTCTATTGAAAGTTAGATTCGTTGTGTAGTCAGATAGAGTTAGATCGAAACTTACTAATACTCCGAGTGACTCTCCCGAATAACAAATCATATAAGATTCCAAGCTCGTGCCAAGTCAGAACAATGCGAAAGCACAACTCGTCAAGAATAACTCCGCCCGAAATGACTGTCCAAAGAAAATACATATGGCCCTGACGGTTCAGTGGCAGCACGTGGCAGCACCAGAGCTGCTGCCACTTGCTGCCGCGTGCTGCCACGTACTGCCACTTGCTGCACGTGCTGCCACTTGCTGCCGCTGATCATTGAAAAATGATTTAGAACGTGCCCTGAGGACACAGAAACACGTGTGTGATAATTAACTTGTCGCGAAAACTACTGATTATGAACGTTTGTGTCAGTTCTCGTGGAAAAAACGTCAAAATTTGCTAGTCAAAACACCACATCTGTCGGACAGGAAACAACTCTGCCTTGTCGACATGTCGATAAGGCATGTTGTTTTGACTTTTTGTCTACAGAAACTAACTGAAACGTTCTTGATTAGTAGTTTTCGCAACAACTTTATTCTCGCACACGAGTTTCTGTGTCTTCGGGGCACGTTTTGAATCATTCTTCAATGATTAGTGGCAGCAAGTGACGGCAGCTCTGGTGCTGCCACGTGCTGCCACTGAACGTCAGGGGAATCATATTAGGGTGATCTTTATTAACATTGACTTTTTTGTAATCAAGATGATAATTGCCCCCCCCCCCCCTTAAAGTTTCCCGGAATGTAAAAAAAAGTAGGATAGCCAAAATTGAGGCCACATTGATGCATTTTAACTCGTGCCGCAAGAAAGATGAAGTTTGGCGAAATCACAATTTTTGCGGAAAAAGTGTTTTCATGAAAATTGCCTATAATTGGCACTTTTCTCGCCTTACAGCGGAACGGAAATTACCCTTTTCCGGCCGGTAAATGAAGGGGGAGCGAAATGGACTTCATTTCGCATTGAGACTCCCGAGTCTCCCTTGAATCTCGATCTATCTGGTTTGTATTTTAGTTTTCATCATTTTTGACATCATTTTGAACCTTTAATTGCATTCAAAATGTAGTTTCAAAAACCGAAAAAAAATTTTAATTACATACAATAGTTTGCAGATACCATTACATACCGATAACCTAATTTAAAAAACCCACCCTAAGCGAGATTTGAACTGGGGGCCTACTGAATAGCAGCTGTCTTACTTAACGACTACACTACGGGACTTCGATAAGAATGTATGCTAAAAAATAATCAGACGAAAAGAGGTTTTAGATTTTCAAAAATTTCAAAAATTCCAAAACTAAGGAGAATTATCAAAGAAAAAAAAAGTTCTCGAATTCCCAACATTTCAGAAATTTCGAAACTGAAATTCTTCAAAAATTTCATGATTTCCAAAATTTTTGTATTTTCTAAAGTTGTCAAAAACTCCTTATATTTTTCATGTTTTGAAAATTTGAAAATTGTAAGAAATTAAAAAATTTGGGAAGATTTTGGTCTTTCAAGAATTCTAAAACTGACAATTTTCTGAAATTTAATTATTCCGAAAATTTTCGAAGTTTTTAAAGTTGTCAAAATAGCGTAACGTTGTTAATATTTTCAACATTTCAAACTTTTTATGAGTCACAAAAGTTCGAAATTTTTAAGATTTTTAAGAATTTCGATGACTTCGAAACTGAAAATTTTCACAAATTTCATGATTTTTGAATTTTTTGAAGTATTTGACATCAGCGAAAATTTCGAACACTGTTGATGTTCTCAAAATTCAAACTTGTTTAGAAATTTTGAGCTCTCAAAACATTCAGAAAAAATGTTTTTGATTTTCTCGGTGTTTTGACTCTTAACAATGATTGAAAATTTAACATTGTAGAAAATCCTAAAATTTCGGGAATTCATAACAATTTGTATATCTACAAGATATGTGCAATTTTAGGAATTCTTTGAGAACATCCGATACTCCCAAATTTTTCTGAATTCTCAAATATTCCCAAAATTAAAAAATTCACGGAAGCTTCAAAAATTTTAAAATGCTGAAACATTCATAATATGTAAAAATAGTTGAAAATTCGAAAATTTACGAAGTTTTAAAAATTTTTAAATAGCTTAAGTTCTGAAGAATTTTTTAAAATGTCCGACATTAGCAAAAAGTTTTTCAACAACACAAATTCTTTGAGAATGTTCCAAAATTTGCCATAATCATGAAATGCACGAAATTATTGAAAAATTCGTTAACTTTCCCGAAATTACCTAAGTTTTGGAAGTTTTTGTTTTTTTTGGAATCATTAAAATTTTTTGAAATCATTTTGGAATTTTCTTCAAGTTTCCGAATTTCCGGATCATCTGAATTCTGGAGAGTACAATCGCCGAATTTGAGATTGAAATCTCGTGGAGACTGGGTCTCTTAAATACAGATTAGATCTCATTCCATTGGTCTCTGTTCAAGAGATGACCGAGACTGTGAGAGAGTGTTTGGAAGATTAAAAAGGCTACCGAAGACTGCTAAAGAGACGCGAAAGACGTATGAGCCGTATGAGAGATTCCACTTTTTCATCCTGGGGCAGTTTTTGCGGCCTCGAGCTTCGACTCGGCTGCCAAAACTGCCGCCTCGTGAAATAGCATATTTCCTCTCATTACATAATGAACTACTATTTTATAACAAATTACAACTTTTCCTATCGAACACCGATTTTTTTTTTTTGTATGTCGTTACACTCGGGAATAATGCCCGAAAAATAGCTCAAAATTGTGGACTCTCTTTCCATTCGTCAGTTTCAACTGCTTTTTTTTCTACGAATATTTATTCTAAGGCGCGATATATGTTTTTTTATTAGGAATTCTCCGCCATATCCCAAGGGAGTCTTTGGGAATCAATCCCGTTCACTCCTACACAATTCCTGGACCCTGTTCCTAATTCCTACACCCTCCTCCCTTGCCATGGAATCCTACTGCAGTGGGCTCGATATCTAACAGACATGTCTCCAAAAGAATCTTTTCGGGTCCAACAGAAATGTCAAACAGGTAGAAAGGCAATTAATCATCACAGTTCTCGGCTCCGGAAAAATGCTGCGTCACTGAACGCCTTCGATGCTGCTCTCAATTTAATCTTTAAAAACAACAATCCTCAATACTGCGTCTACAGAAATTTACATTCAAATTCAAAATTGCAAAAAGTTGGGTTTTCAAAATTATGGAAATGAGGGATTGAAATCCGGGAAAATTATCTTGGCGGAGAGCAGCATCGTTCTGTCTATTCAGCTCGACTTTACGCTTCATTATAAGGGTTCCTCCCATCTTTCAAGCACTTGTGCCTAACAGAAAAATTTTATGCTAAAAATTCTGTCAGATACCGAGCCCACTGTACCTATTATGCCGGTATTCACGTCAATATCTTATTGACCCCCATTTATAACACCATGGAAAACCAAGCGGTGGCATAGTCGGACGTGAGTTCAAAGTGCATTTTCCCCGGAAAATGGGAAACATATTATGTTTCCTGATAGCTTTCCCCGAGCACCAGGTGGATTTTCCTCTAGAAAAAATCCCTTCCTCCCCCGGACCCGCTAGGATTTGAACCCACGTCCTTCAGCTCCGTCAGCTAATGCCATAACCTTTACCCTGCGGAGCCTGTTTCATAATAGTGTGATATATAGCTCATTAAAGCCTTTATAATCGCATCCATATTTAGTACAATGACGACGAGTAATTCCTCTATCATTTTTTCGTTACATACCGCGATGATAAAATGCAATTGAAATGGCAGTATAGTTGGCCACTCTACGATATTGATGAAAGACATCATGTTAAAAGTTTTCGATACGTTGGCAATGAATCTGAAAATAGTTATCTGTTGAGATATTTCTATTGTAACTTTTGAATGCAACTTTTTTGCACTGAAAAATATTGTTAGATGTAGTTAGCGACTCAAATTCGTAAAATTGATGTCTTTTCCTCTTTCAATTTGAGAAATGAACTATTTTGCTCGCGGGAAGGCGAGTTGTGAATCACTGATGTAATATCATATTTTTATTACATTAAAACGATTATTTGTATTATATTTACATCACAGTTATATCAAAGTGTGATAATAATGAGCTGTAATTTAGGGCGAAGAAATATACTAGTTCTTTTACCGCTACCAAAATTGTGAAGCCACAGGGATGTATATTTTACATTGTGGTTTGCTGGGGACGCATCCATGATCAAAATGCATGCAAACTGTATAATAGAGCTCCTATAGAGAGTTTGGCCATTCAGGCGCGAATTTGTGACTGGCTGGATCCAAAGCTATTCTCCAAAGCTAGATCCAAAATGGCGGCTCCAATAGGAAGAAGCAAATGTATGTATGTGTCGAATGTATGTATGTGTACCGCCGCCATTGTAGATCCAGCGATGACACGTACACACCTAACAAATTTACAGATGGCCAAACTCGCTATTTATGAAGATTTATAAGAACTCTAATTTATAAAGCATGGAAATCCAAAATTTGATGAGCGCCATTGATAAGGCGAATTTTTCACTTATTCAAACATTAAAATGGCACTCATTGCAATGGAACTTATCAAGTTTTGGATTTTCTTCCTTCATGTATGAAAGTGGGAAGAATTGAATTCCCTGCTTAAAAAATCCATCAAATCTCATAGACCAATAGGTCAACTCCATAAAAAATACATTTCAGATTCCAAATATTAATGCACATGCACTATGGATGTTAATTTTTTTTAAAAACTGCTGCTTTACTATTTTGTTTTTCGACTAGCGCTGAGAGAATGGGGGGGATCGAACAGTCGTCACATTCTGTCACAAGGGCGGGGGAGGGAGTAAATTTTAATCATTTTTAGCTTCACGAGATTTATGGACGGCCCCTTTATGGAAACGGTTTTAGACTCAGATATTAACGCAAGAATCCTTAGTAGACAGGCTAGGGGGATTATGGAATGATTCACTTCAACCTCCCCCTCCGTTCATTTGACTTCTTCCTTACCCTGTCACGTGGCCCATCCTAGAATATTTGTATATTTACGTTCGAAAGTCTTCTATTCTTAAGACGTGGATGAGTAACTGAATGTATAGCCAAACAAGCTCTTACGAGAGACGTATTGCGAAAGAGTACAGATTACACGCGACAAGTCCTGAACTGAGATTCGCGATTTTCCTTCATTTCATACATCGTTGCGCACTGATCGATGCCATGCACGCATTATTGTCCCTGAATAAAATATTGAATAAGGAACGTAATCGCTGCATTCAAACATTTAAACCTGTACTGCTCGTACAATACATCTTTGATGGCGTTTACTGAATATTAATATATCGGTTTTCTAATTAACTGATTCTACACTCGAATAGAAAATTTTTTAAATCCTTATAAATATCGTAAGTTGATCAATTGTATCCACATTTGTTGTAAATTTTCGACTGAAGGATTAAACAGTTTGTTTGTATGATGGTCGTCAAGAGTAACGAGGGTAATTTTATTCATTGTGCTCGATGACTGCGACTGCAATTTGATGCAAGGAGTTGAATTAAACGTCGAGCTCGAGTTTAGAATAGTAAATTGTAATGAAATCTTCATGTTTATTTTTTATTAAAACAGCGGGAGTTTCGTCAAGCGACTTTTTTGCGCTGATAGAAATCAGTCATGGCAAAAAATTAATAAGAATAGAGATTCCAAATCTGTAATGCCCAAAGCGTATATATCCATGCCTGGACATCTTATTTTTTTGACATATAGATATGACAATAAAAGAGAACTCAGTGTAAGTGCTGCGAATTAATATATTTTTCGCATGGTTGACAAATTGTACGATAATAGCGCCTTCAAGTGACTAGATCCAGATCGTATCCAGAGCAGTTGCTGAGCAGACTTCAGTCATCAGCAGCTAAATCTGCTCTGGGTCCTCCGGATCCGATCTATAACATGGCATTGCCGTGATTTTTTAATAATCTGCATTATCGCGGTCTTATCATTCCTAAGAGAAAGGAAAAAAGTAGAGGAAAAGAGTCAGATTAGGTGAAGTTTAAAAGGAAGTTCAAGTAAGATAAACACGTTTTCAGCGCCTGAAAAACGACATCATCTCATTAGATAAAAAATATATTTTTTTCACATGTGTATGTTTTTCGCGTCTTTTAGTACCTTTGGAGCCGTCCTAAGTCTCCGTTTTCCGAGCGATGCTTGCGATGAGGGAGAAATAACCTACTTTTAATCCATAGCTGGCAAAAAACCATATTTTCTTGCCCGTCATTATTTTTTCCCTGGCTCCAGTAGGCGAAAAAAAATGGTTTTTTGCCCTAGGGATGAAAAGTAGGTTTGTTGTCCCGCGGCGCAAGCATCGCTCGAAAAACGGAACTTTAGGACGGCTCCACAGGCACTAAAAGACGCGAAAAACATACACATGTGAAAAAAAATATCTGTCGTAACAAGGGGCAGAAGTTGAACTTTTACTCGTACCAATACATCGATCTCGTCAAAAAGTCCAACGTCTGCCCCTAGGTGCGAAATATACTATTATGTCAGAACTCACAGCTGCAAAAGTTTGAAGTGATAGTGTTAATATTCCTCCCCCGGCAAAATAAACTGGCTTCTGGGCATTTTTTATGACAATTACCAAATCTGATGCCTTGAGTATGGAGGGTTCGTACCAAGAAATTTCGTATAATTTATCCCCAACTTTGTGGCACTGAAAAATCGTTCTTATTACAAGATGCATTGTCATCATGAATGTATTCAATTTACGTATGCAAGATGGAGTACCAACTGCGTCAAGTATTCCCCCATGAAACAAATTATGTATGATTCGAAACCTGTTGTAATTATCACAAGGATGAAGCTTATTACTACGATGTAGTTTTTTGCTCTGTATGCCTGTGGAAAATTCAAAGTCAGTCGAGGACATTTACAGGGCCGAATCAAATATATCAAGGGTCAAGGGGGGCTATATTTTAGGATCCTTAGCAGGGAGAAATAGCAGACACAATTTTTTAATACACGATACTTCCTTGAAAGCAAATTCGAACTGAAACTTGAATCGGGTTAGTTTTGACCGGAGCTGTTTTTAAAAATCTCGTGAAATCAACATTCGGAATTTTCGATCTTGATAAGGAATTTTGGAATCTTCAGAACTTTGTGTATTTTTTGATGCTCTGAATGTTCTCAAAATTCTTATTTCTACTTAATTGGCGGAAATGCAGTTTCTGATGGCGTTTATATTAATTCATGTCTTCCATTTGGGAGAGGTATACATCGTTCGATACGCTATATATACGGAATTAATTTATCTACGTATGGAATACATTATACTGAACGTACTGCAATGACATAATGCAATTGTAGAGGTGTTACACTCGGCCATTCTATTATATTCAAAAAAAATATCATACTGAAAGTTTGTTTCAGGTTTAAAATATATCTGAAAAAGTGTATCGTATCATTTATGATCAAGAGCGTAGCCAAGAGAGGACTCCACTTATGTAAATTTTCTTGTATAAAACTAAAAGTTATTGCTGTAAATAAGCTTTTTATTGCGCAATATTGACAATTTACATTATGTATTATTATTTAAAATAAGTCAATTATCTAGATTTATTTCGGATATGTTTTATCCTGAACTATCATTACGGATATGTCGAGAGTGAAAAAATATACCTTTGTTCAAATTATAATTCTACGTATCCACATTTGCAATTTTTTTATCTAAATTTTGGAATTTTGTTATTTTTGAGTTCTTGGGACTTTATATCAGGTATTTTGAGTTTTAGAAAATGGCAAAGACCTAACAATTTTTGAATTTCATTAAAAAATTTTCTAAAACGAAAAATTCCAAAACTGATGAATATTTTCAAAAATTCAGAATTCAATAATCCTTCAAAACTTTGGGATGCAATATTTTTTTACACGCAAAACCGTGAAAATTATTGAATCTACAAAATCTCGAAACAGCAAAATGCTTCAGAACTTTGAAATTCATAAAAATTTTCATCAAGACGATGAAAATTTCGGCTTTTATGAACTTTGAAATTATTCACAATCTCCGAAACTACCGGAACTTCGAAAATTCCAAAACTCTGACAAGCTCAAAATTTGGAAATTTTTCGAAATTCCCCGAAACTTGAAAAATTTTTTGAATTCCGAATTTCAAAATTCCTACTACTTTAGAACTGCGAAATTAAAAAAAGTTCAAATCTTTGAAAGTTTTGCGTTACGTAGGATTTGAAAATACAAAAATTTCAAATCTTCAAAACTATAAGACTTCTAAATTGTTTAAAATTCATAAAATCTTGAGAATTGTGCAACTTTCGAAATTTTCAAAACTTTTGGAAGTTTACGATTTTTCAATACTTGAAAAATTTGAAACTCCAGAATTTTATCATCCTTCAAAGCTTGAAAATCTTTTTATTCTTAATGCAAAATAAAAAATTTTAACATTTGCTGAATTTTAAACTTCACGAATTCTTAAAACTACAAAATCCCAAAACATCAAATGCTTCAAGATGCTCCAAAACTTTGAAATTCATTCAAATTTTTATCGAAACTCAAAAAATTTTAGCTATTCTGGACTGTAAAATTTTTAAAAATTTTCAAAACATCTGAAAGTTGAAAAAATTCACAAGCTCGAAGCTCGAAAATTTTTTGAAATTCTACAAATTCTTCAAACTCCAAAATTTCGAAATCGCTTGCATTTAAAAATTTCCAATATCTCCGAAACTTCAATACATCCGAAATTTCTAAGCTTCGAATCTATAAAAAATCGATATTGTAAAATATCAAAAACTTATCAATTTCAGAACGTTCAAAATTCTTAAAACTGCCAAAACTTTATAATTTTCCAAAAATACAAAATTCCAATACTTTCAAAATTGCTGAAGCTCAAAAAATCTGTCAGAACATATAACATTCCAAAACTCCATGACTTCCAAACTTCTAAATTACAAAACATCATAATTTCAAAAATTCCAATTCTATCAGAACTCAAAATCTCGTAAACTTGCCAAATTCCGAACACTTCAGAACTTCACAAGTCTACAAAACTCCAAAATCCGAAAATTTCACATAAAATCAAAAAAAAATTTCGACGAAAAAGAAAATGCCCCTCCCCCCCCCCCCTCCTGAGCTACGCACTTGTTTATAAACATGTATAATATAAAGAATATTATATTATATGTATAATATATTAATATAATGTATCAATATAGCAATATAATTTGAATACATTTATATAGTAATATATAAGCATACATTAATATATCAATTATATTATATATTATATTATATACAATATAATATAATATATTTTATATGTATGTACAGTATGAAGAATTAACGTAGAATATAAATTATATTATATTGTGTATAATATATTAATGTAATATATCAATTATATTGTACATTATATTATATAGAATGTGATATAATATATATGTACAATAAATATAAAGAATCAACGAATCAATCATTATCTCACCTCAGCGTTTCTGTATGATAACGTATAACATCCCTAAACCTCTTCTTCTCGAAAGGTTCCTTATCAACTTCTCTCCAAAGTGCAATGGCGACTCTAATTTTACCGCAAGCGTGAGCAATCACCGATACCAGATAAAGATACGTTACCAAAGTTACCGATAGCATAGTGAACCCCGATAGGCATTGGTCAGCGTAGATGATTTCGTAGTATGGACTCTTATTGTTGTCGACATTTTTTATGTAAAATGGCCTGACCAGTGGCCTTATCGTAACGCCATTCACGACTTTCGGCTTTTTGGTGAAAAAATATAGCCCGTAAATAAAAGAACCGCCAGTGTACATGAGAGTCATCGCTATGATCGTTAGCCTACGTGCAATTTCCGTTGTCTTAGAGAAACACTCTCGTTGTTTCGGGTAATTAGGGCTCGCGTAATCGTCTCTGATCTCGACCAGACGCTGCTTCACGTGTTTAATCTTGAAGGCTATAATGTTCAATTTTATAAAGGCCAAAATCATATTGTATATGGGCAGGAAAATCCTCAAAATTCTGCCAAAGTTCCTTTCAAACGTTAGAAGATAAGCAGAACTCGGAATAATTCCTGTGCACAAGATGAACGCGTTTATTAGGTAGATGATAAATCGAAGAATCGAGGTGTTTGAGGAAACTCTGTTGATGGTTGGGAAAATTCCGTGCACGGACGCGATATTTTTGACGAAGACCAAGGCGTGATTTAGGTCCTTGATGTAATTTTTGTCTTGCGGATTTGATGCCATTGTTTTTTGAATTTTTTTGCTACAGTGTTTACACTTTTTTTGGAAAATTCGATAGGTTTAGGAAATCTGAAACTTTTCGGAAAATTCTGTAATTTGGTGCAATTGTTGCAGACGCTAAACACATGTAAACAGTCCTGAAGAGGGTCCCAAAGAAGACCAAAATCTTGTAGTAACTGCTAACGTTGCGGTCCTCTTTGGGACCCTCTCCAGAATTTGTACACGTGCCTACATTTGGTGTCCGTGTAAAAATCTTGGAAAGAGTCCTAACGAGGACCGAAAGCTTCATCAAAAACAGTGGCAACTGTTGAATTTGCAGTCCTTTTTGGGATCCTATTCAGGATTTTTACACGTGCTTACATCTGGTATCCGCGTGAAAATCCTGGAGAGGGTCCCAAAGAGGATCGAAAGCTTTATAAAAAACAATAGCAACTGGTAAATTTGCTGTCCTCTTTGGGGCTCTCTTCAGGATTTTTACATGTGCTTACATTTGGTGTCCGCATAAAAATCCTGGAGAAGGTCCCAAAGAGGACCGAAAGCTTCATCAAAAACAGTAGCAACTGTTGAATTTGCTGTCCTATTTGGGGCTCTCTTCAGGATGTTTAAACGTGTTTACATTTGGTGTCCATGTAAAAATCCTGAAGAGGGTCCCAAAGAAGACCGAAAGCTTGATCAACAACAGTAGCAACTGCTTAATTTGCGGTCCTCTTTGGGACTCTCAGGATTTTTACACATTTTTACACGTGTCCGTATAAAAATCCTGAAGAGTATCCCAAAGAGGACAGAAAGCTCGATAAAAAGTAGTAGCAACTGTCAAATTTGCTCCGAGTGACAGTACTAACGAAAGTAATTATGAAAATTGCAGAAAATCACGAGGAATTGTCAAAATTTATGAAAATCCTCGACGATAATACTGATTAAAAATGACTAACATCTGATCTTTCTTTGTTCATTCCTACGACTGTCCAAGTTTCATACGTTATAATTTTTACCTTCACCAAGTCACATAGCAAGTAATTTTTTTCTCCTGAGGTTCGTAGTAAAAAGTACATCCACTGTGATGATTAATACAGCAGGGCATTACTAACCACTTGGATAATTACGATCTACAGCCCGATTAGTCCTGATTTTTGTAATTGCGTAACAATCTTGGAGCTATAAAACATGTAACAGGAAACTTCGCATCACATTAAAATTGTAAAACTCTTATACGATTGTCGGTGACCGTAATTAAAGGTTAATTTATTGGATTCTTAGTGCACGAAATTATCATTGATACTGGAGCTTCGATTAATTTCTATAAATGCTTGAGAGTGATAAATTTGCATTTCCGGGTCGTCGAAAATTCTTAAAGGCGAGATAAAGGTTTTGTTTGCGTTAAGGTCGTCATGAGCAACGAAATTTCTCTATTGTAGGGAGTAATTTAAATGCTGGTCGGATACGAAGGTACTAATTGATTTATCGTCGAGCTTGAGCGCGCAATTACACGTTGCTCTCGTAATTGTACATAATTGAGGTGTAGTTATTTATTAATATAGCAAGGGGGTTTTCAACGGAGCTGAATTTTTCACTTGGTTTTTAATGTGTCGTGAGAGGGCTTCATTTGTGAATAACTTGATGAAAAATGAGTTGAATTATCAAGAAATTCTACCTCTCTTCGATGAATTTTGACTGGATTGTGAGGAATACGTTTTTTCAGCACCTTAACCTTAAAATTGGTACTTCAGAATTATTTGTTGGTTGTTCGTGATGTTATTTGTGTATCGACAAGGGCGTAAAATGAGGTATTGTGGGTAGGGGCCTTTCCATGGATAAAATTTTACAAGTAAATTAGATCCGTTTTATAAAGGAGTGGAAAATAATTGACATGTATTTTTTTCTCGATTAAATGAAATTGAAAAACGCTGTGACGTCGCTAATGAGGAGTGACGTCACAGCGTTTTTCAAGCCTTTGCAATTTTCGATACATCGAAAAAATGGAAAATATGCGTCGATTTTTTTTCGCGGTCCAATATGAAACGGACCTAATTTGATTGTAAAATTTGATTTATGGACAGGTCCCTATTTAGTGGCCTTAGCGTATCAGAAATTCGGATTTTGAGGGCTTGAAATGTAAAAATTAGGGCGAAATCCATTTTATGAAGAAAATGATACTTACGTAAAAATACTGCTCTGAGTTATTTGAGTTCTAAATTTACTTTCGAAACTTTCAGTCCAAAATTGACACACGGAACTTGGAGTTCGAAGTTTATTCTGAAGGTTACAGTTTGAATTTCATTATGGAACTTAAAATTTGAAGTTTAATTCGTAATTTTCAACCCTAGAGTTTTGAGAACGAACTTCGAACTTGAAGTTTCCGAAGTGAAATCCGAATGAACTTCAACCTTGAAGTTTTGAAAGTTGATGTCTAGATTGAAATTGCGAAGTTGAACTTTGAAGTTGAAGTTTCCGTAATTAACGTCAACCTCGAAGTTGCGGAAGTTATTTCCAGATTAGCATTGCAGTATTAAACTTCAAAATTGAAGTTTACGAACTGAAGTTCAAATTTGACGTTTTCGATATGAACTCTAACTTTGGAGTTTCTGAAGCTAATTTCTAGCTCTTGAAATTGTGGAATTGAACTTCAAACTTGAAGTTTCCGAATTGAAGTTCGAACGTGAAGTTTCCGAATTGAAGTTCAAACGTGAAGTTCCCAGAATGAAGTTCGAACATGAAGTTGCGAGTTGAAGTTTAAGCTTGAAGTTTTCGAATTAAAGTTAAAACATGAAGTTTCCGAATTGAAGTTCAAACTTGAATTTTTCAATATTAAATTCAACCTTGAAGTTTCGGGAGTCAATTTATAGCTTTTCAATTGCGAAATTGAGCTTCAAACTTTAAGTTTCCGAATTAGAGTTTAAACATGAAGTTTCCAGATTGAAGTTAGAATATGAAGTTTCCGAATTGAAGTTTAAACATGAAGTTTCCGAATTGAAGTTTAAACTCGAAGTTTTCGATATTCACTTCAAACTTGAAGTTTTAGGAGTTGATTTCTAGCTTTTGAAATTGTGAAATTGAACATCAAACTCAAAGTTTCCGAATTGAAGTTCAAAGATGAAGTTTCAGGATTGAAGTTAAAACACGAAGTTTCCGAATTGAAGTTTAAACATGCAGTTTCCGAATTGAAGTTCAAATTTGAAGTTTCAGTTTATTTTGTCATATTAATTCCCAGAGAACCATTCTCAAAGTTTGGTTTAAATATAGGGCTTTAATTGGGCATTTATGGGGAAGCTCACCCATAAATACCCAATTAAAGCCAATATTTTGACCAAATTTTGAGAATGGTTCCCTGGGTTCGTTCGCTTTGTATACATTGCTTATTTTCATACGATTTTTCGCAATTTTAAAATTTCAATGTTCAGAAACTTGTCCGAAAATTTTGTGTTTATTGCGAAAATTTCCTGAGCAATTTTTGAAACACGAAACCTCGTTTCGAAGCAGCGATTACATGAAGTACAGAAGAAAGTTGACAAAAAAAAAAAAAAAAAAAAAAAAAAAAAAATACAATTTTGACGAAGAAAAGTGGTTTCCTACACGAAATTTTAATCCAGGGTTTTTTGTGTAAATTTTTTATCCAAAAACAGGTATGCCTGGACTAAAAATTGAACTATTAACGTTTGTGCTTTTTTCAAAGAATATAAACCGTCGAAATGACGAACTCCCATGTTATTTGGATAGGAAAAAAAGGAACTCATAGGGTACGAGCTTCCATTAGATCACCTAGTTAAAATACATAATTATAGGGACACTATGGAAGCCCTATGTACCTTTAGGGAACCGATATAATATCCTCATATGCCACAGAGAGCAGAGCTATACGAACCCTATAAAAATTATTTAGGACCTATGCAGGGCATGCAGGTCCTGTAGGATTTTTATGGGGATCTTCCTTTACGGAAATTCCCCTCAACTTGAGTGTTTTTTCGACCACTCAACTTCAAGGTTAACCCTGAAGTTGAGAGTTAATTCTTAAGTTAAGAAGAATTTTCGTAAGGATTATACAGTTTTTATAGGGATACTATGTCACTACTGTCTGCAGCCTGAAGAGATCTGACAGCTTCCCTATAAGTATACAGAGGCCCTACAGTATATATATTTTACAACGGTTTGAGTCCACAAGCGACGATTTTCATTCGTTCCGATTCATTCCTAATCAATTTAGGGCGTCACACGAGAAAATTATTATGATGATCATGGAAGATAAAAAATTCGTCATAGTTCCATATAGCTTACAGCAGTGAAAGTGTTCAGAGAAAGTGTCATTATTTTTCCACCCGTGCAATAGATTGGTTTTTGAGTAGCTTTGATTCCAATAATCATGTTCAACTTGTTTAATGTTGAACAATCATACCAATTTACATCATATAATTTTTGGCCGACTTCTTGACACTAAAAAACGATTGATTGTAAGTTGCTACAGTAGACTTCCACGCATGGGAATTCTCGCTTATGGAAAGGCTAGCTTCATCTGTTTCCCCACTAGTTTAAAGTACGAATTTTGAAGTTAGAATAATGGCAAATTATACTTGTATTTAGCCAGAGAGCCGGCGATTATTTTTCTGCTCAATTTGAATGGGTGAGTGGTTTAAACGAGTGGAGACTATTTCCACAAGTGAAAGTCTACTGTATGTCGTTAGTAATCGAGTTTTCGAATGTTGTAACTCACCAATATTCTGAGAGATTCTCCCAGATAACAAATAATGAACGTTTCCATGCTTGAGACGATGATAAAAATTGCGAAAGCACAAGTTGTTAGGTAAAATCCCGCTCGAAAAGACTGTAGGAATGAAAATTTTCAGAAACACAAATGCGTGTTACAATGAACTGTTTCGGAAGTAATAATTGTTGACCGTTGATCGTGATTTTTTTCTGAAATCCTTCAAGAATAATCTGATCCTAGTTCTGATTGATTGAGGGGTATTACGTTATATTTTCCACGATACGGAAATACATACCACCGATGAATTTTCCAAGAAAAAAAGGTGTTTGCCACAAAACATTTTGGCTATACGCTGGGGGCGAACCCAGGACCTCTCAATTACATGTCGTGTGCTCTAAGGGTAGAGCACTCGACATGTAATCGGAAGGTCCTGGGTTCGCCCCCAGCATGTGGAAAGGATTTTTTTTTGAACACATTTTTTGCTTGCAAAATGAATTTAGTGGTATTTCCATAACGTGAAAAATTTTTTAATTTTGACCACCGTCAAAAATTTTGGAATTTATTACTCAATACTTTTTGTACGCTTCTGGATTCTTTTTCTTGCAGTGTAACACACCGTAAAGGAAGTGGATGCCTCTCAACTTACTGTTGCGTGACATAAGAAAACATCCACTGAATTTTCGGTGTTGAAATGTAACACATTCTTGCATTATGAGATGAATTTCTATTATTCAACACTTTTTTTTAACGAACCAATTGATAATTGATAATTCTGTACAAATTATCCAACTGCCATTCTTTAGTATCATGGTATTAATACATCGTAATTATGATACATTAACATTACGATTATATCATACATACATTGTAAATTCGAACTGAAAAATTTGAAGTTTTGCGATTTACGGTATCCAAAATCAAAATGTTCAAATTCGAACACTTTTACTTTCCATTTGAAACAAAAAACGACAATACGTACAGCGATGATGAAATGTAGTTGAAATGGCATTACAGTCGGCCATTCTATGATATTGATAAAACAGATCATGTTAAAAGTTGTGGCTATTTTTGAGATAAACCTGAAAAAAGTCCTTTCTCTTGCGATTTTTTTGGTTTTGTATATTTATTATATGATGAGCACTCAGTTTGACGTATTTTGTATAAGGATAAAGGTTGACTCTTATAAAGGGAATATATAAAGTATGGGAGGGAAAGTCATTCTGCTCTATCCTTGAAAATTTCCAACATACGGTCATAATATGGCGAATTCGAGAATTTTCTACGCCTAACTTAAACCAAAAAAAAAAAAAAGAATACGTCAACATTTTCAATATGATCACGATACAGAAAACGGTATGTCCTTGCGCAGCTTTTTTGGAGGTGGAGGGCGCATTTCAGCCGAGCTTTGTGATTAGCTGGAACTGACCGCCGCCATCTTTGTTTTGAAACGTATGTTTTAACATGCGTTATTGTATAAACTACTATAAATTAATATGTATTTCTAAATTTTTGACTGAAATAAATTCTAATTTTTAATCGAAAAGTTCACATTTCGAAATTTTTTCGATCGAATTATCTCATTCTCAACATTTCCATTTTCGAATCAAGCTATCGTAATCACAAATGTTCGGCACAAATGGAATTTGGCTGGATCTCCTGAAAAGTATTCTTCTGATTTTTTATTAACATTAATTCTTTCTCGGAAATACCTGCTTTTGTTTTAAAAATGATGCGCAGAAATTTTTTCATTTCGTAAACAACGTTCGAATAGCGTGGCGGGAAACAAAACAAAATGGCGACGGTCAGTTTTGCGCGCCAACACGTTCGCAAACACGTCGGGACTTGGAGCATAACCTGTTTATGCAGTCTCTCGATGGTTGCAAAATTCTCCAATCAAGCAAAGTTTCACTTTTCGTATCCGAAAAAGTGCCTAATATACATATATTTTACGGTAAAACAGTCGCATTTTCCGGATAAAGTAACTTATTGTTCCGTTATTCCGGAAAACCACAAATACATGTTTCAAAAAGTTTCCACATAACCTCAAAAAATCCTCGTGACTTCAAAAAAGTCACTTGTGAGTCACGTTAATTCTAATGACACAAAATAATGATCTAGTAGGAAAAAATTAATTTTCACCTCAAACTTTGCGTATGATACCGCATAGCCCTCTTAAATTCGATCTCTACTCTAGGTCCTCCGTGAATTTCCCCTAAACGCGCAATCACGACTCTAACTTTACCACAAGCATGCGCGATCATCACGAGCACGTAAAAATAAGTCACTAATGACGTCGACGTCATTATCAACCCGGTCCAAATCTGCGATGACAAAATGATTTCATAATTCGGACTTTTGTTGGTATCGACATTTTTTATATAAAATGGCGTCAAAAGCGGCATCACGGTGACGTTATCAACTATCATAGGTTTTGCGAAAAGAAAAAAAAGAACGTTGCGGAAAATGCCTCCTGTATACATAGAGATCATCGTCATGATGATTAATTTCCTTGCAGTTTTTGCGCTCTTCAGGAAACATTGACGATGTTTTGGGTAGAGTTGGTCCATGTAATCGTTTTCGATGTCAATCAAACGTCGTTTGACGAGTTTGATGTTGTAGACGATAATGTTCAGTTTTATGAAACATACGGTCGCATAATTGATGGACAAAAACATCATCAATATGTTGCTGATGTCTTGCTCGAAAAATGAAAAAAAAGTGATACAGGGAACGGTGGTGAAAGATAGTACGAATGAGTTGATTAGGTACGTAACGAATTGTAGAGACGAGTAGAAGGAAGAGTTTTTGCTAGTACTGGGCCAGATCCCCATCATGGTTGCGATCTTTCTTGTTATACCTAAAGAGTAGTCCAGGTCCTCATTGTGGTTTTTCAATGGCATCTTGAATGGGGGAATTCTGAAATGTTTTGAGTAGAATACTTCATGTATGAAGTTATACAGGGGGTAAAATGAAATATGTTCGTGAGGGAGCGAAATTAAATTTTGAGGAGATGGTTGAAATTTTGTGAATTGTGGAATTTTTTATAATTTTCCCTGACGGATCCGGGAGAACGCCAAGGAACGCGTGGGAACGTTCCTTGCGTTCCAATGTTACACAAAAGGAACGCTCAAATAGAACACTGGGGAAAAATGTATTCAAACACGAAAAAGCTGTCTGTTCACGCACAAAGTGTCATTGTTATCCTAATTATATAGAATACCAGCTACTTTTTTATGCTTTTTCCATTTTTACAGCGAAAATGCAGTTCATAAATTCATCATTATAGGAGCATAGCTTTGTGCATGCTAGACGAATGCTATGAGTATATGGAGGGATGTAACCAGAAATTTTCGAACATCTTATATGTTTGAAAGGACCTAAAATTTTTCGAATTGCTGAAAATAATTTAATTGCTTTCCAAATATTCTTAAAAACCAAGAATTCCGAAAATTTTCCATTCAAAAATATTTCAGGTTTCAAAAATTTTCTGAAAAACCCGAAGTTAACAAATTTTACAAAAATTCGAAAATATAAGAAAATACTCGGAGTACAAAAAAGATCAAGATTTTCGAAATCTTCCGAATTCACAGTCTTATTATAATTTTCAATATTCTCAAATATTTCAAAACTTTTTCAAAATCTTGAAATTTGCAAAATATATGAGTTCCTCAAAATTCAAGTGATTTTTAAAATTTTCTAAATTTTCCAAATTTTTGTATTTCCAAAATTTTTACAATTCTCAACTTCTTAGAATTTTAGATGATTCTTGAAATCTCAATATTTTTAAAATTTTTTGAATTGTAAATTTATCAAAATTTCGGACGTTTTGAACGTTTTTGAAATGTCAAAACAATAGAAATCGTTGAATTTCTGAAAAAAAAACTACTAATTCAAGTCCTACCTATGCAAACCTATCTACACCTGAAAAATATTTGATATTATCTAAAACCACAAAAAAATACGTAAAATTACAAGAAACTACTTGAACTTATCAGAACTACACCAAACCATGCAAACCGAATAAATACTACAGTAAACTACACGTAACTACCTAAACATACAAGAAAATATTGGGTACTTCTACACTGAACTACTCGCAAATTTATCAAAAAATGTAATAATCATACTCGTAATACTAAGATAAAGTACTAAAATTTGAAACAAAAATCGCGAAAACGTGTAACTATATTGAACTACATGACACACCACTAGACAGTCTATAACACTACCTAGTAATACTCAAAACTATGCAAAGCTGTATGAAACAAGTAAGTACTACACGAAACTACACGGGAAAACGTGAAACTTCACTACGTGGATTTATAAAAAACTCTTCCAAGTACTGTGCGAACTTATTTAAATTTGAAATATTGAAAATATTTTTGATAATTTTTAATTTTACCTGCTGAAAAATATTTGATAGTATTCGAAACCACGCGAAACTACTAAAAATTATAAGAAACTACGTAATACTGTCGAAAACTACATTAATCTCTCAGAACTATACTAAATCATACAAGCCGAAGAAATACTACATTAAACTACACGTAACTACTTGAACATAATATATAAGAAAATGTTCAGTACGAATACACGAAACTGCTTTCGAACTACTTCAACCTTTCAAACTTTCGAACTACTTCAACCTGCAAGAAAATTTCCTCAAACTTGTCAGTACACAAAATTACTTGAAACTATTCTAAACTCTACTGAATTACCTAGTAATACTCAAAAAAATGCAAAACTGCATCAAACAAATGAGCACTACACGAAGCTACACGGAAAACCATATTTGATACCACCCAGAATTACAAAAAACGATTTGATACTTCTCTAAATTTGAGCGTTTCGAGTCAAAACTATTCGAAAATATCAGAACTATTCGAGACCACGCAAAACTACTGAGTGCCACATTAAACCACGCAGAACTATACAGATCTACTCGAACCTGCTAGAAAACATTCTATATCATTTGTCCCTACCCAGAAACTTTGTAACTCTACTGAAAAATAGTTCAAGCTACACAAAATATAATAAAACTACGCTAAACCATACGAAACTACAAATCCTATCGTTATAATACTGATTTTCAAAGCCTTAGCCTCGTTGCGTTAGCAAACGAAAAAAACGTGAAGGTGAAATAAAAACCAAAAATCATAAATTTTTTCAAATTTCACACAAGTAACAGAAACAACAAAAAACTGCATACATTCCGAAAATACCATCAATCCTCAAAAATTTGAAACTGATACAAATTACTTATACAAAATCTTTTCGAGTCAATGATTAAATATTCTCCAAAATTCATAACATCGTTATATTCGATGTTTCGAAAATAAACGATTTTAAAATTCACTTCGGTAACGAATGCACGTAATAAATTTCAAACTGAGATTCCCATCGTTACATGCATCGGTGCACCCTCATCAATGAGCACGAGCATCGTCGTTCAAATATTAAATTCGTTAAAATATTCAATCGAGAACGTTCATTCTGCTTTTAACTTTTTAACCCTGCAATTGCAGGCAAATTATCTCGTTGACAATGTCAATCCAATATTAATTTATCGGTTTTTCGATAAATCAATCTTACATCGAACTTTTCATTTTCAAAAATCTTCTAAAATACTGTAGAGTAATAAACTTGCATCAAAAAGTGGTGTAAAATTTTGGTTGAAGTGAAAAAATGTTTGTTTT
Organism: Platygaster equestris; assembly: GCA_030522785.1. Classification (NCBI taxonomy): domain Eukaryota; kingdom Metazoa; phylum Arthropoda; class Insecta; order Hymenoptera; family Platygastridae; genus Platygaster; species Platygaster equestris. The sequence goes on along the minus strand of JAPYZK010000840.1, from coordinate 2,595 downwards.
CGCCATGGTCGTCATAAGCAACGCAGGTTCTTTCTTCTATTGTGCACGATAATTGCGATAATCATCGATGCAAGGGCTTGAATTTATTTCCAAGCTCGAGTGCAGAATTCTATATGAAGTTTAAAATTTAATGTGATTATTTATTAAAACAGTAAGAGGTTTATGGGTGGAAAGTCGTCATTCGCTTTTTACTGTGCGTAGGGATGAGATTGTGATAAAATACTGAATTATATTGTAATGAAGTCTGAAGGGAGGCGGTGCAGTCTTGGAAAGTCTTCAGGAAAAGTGCAGTCTTGGAAAATGTGAGTGATCGGAAAATTTGTCGGATTCTGGCATATACATCGAGTTCTCATTATCATTTTTGAGTCAATGGAGATTATTATTGGAGGAATTATCACCAGTTGGATGTCGAAATGTTATTGTTGGATTCGAGGGACGATTCATTCTCCGATAAATGAGAGTCATGATTCCCAAGTTGGGAGTTATGATTCCCAGCGATGTCAAACTTCCTATGCGTTTCCCTGACATGTTAGTAGTACGAACGTGACTGTTATTTTGGGTGGTTTAGAGGGGAGGGGGGGGAGAGGGGCGTTATGTTACCTTAAGAATTTTTTTCATTTTTTCAAATAAATAAAAAAAATTCAATAGTTATTGAATTTGCAAATTTCCATTTCAGGAAATTTGCTTTTTCAGCGATTTTTATAAATTGCAAAATCATTTAAAAAATTGAAACTAGACAAAAAATATGAAAAAATCCACAGATTACGAAAATAAATTGCTGGATTGTCGGAATTTAAAAAATAATTTGATAATTCTTCGAAAATACAGCAGAAATATGGCAATTTTAACTGAAATTTCTGAAATTTCGTAATTTTTCAAATTTATAGAATGTCAGAAAGTTCTGATACTTTTAAAATTCCAAAAATGTGTAGCCATTGAACTTTTAAATATTCAAAAACTTCAAAATCGTGAGATTTTATAAATTTCGGAATTTCTGGACTCTAGAACTTTGAAATACGTTAAAACTGCAAAAATCGCCAAATTTACGAAACTTTAAACATGTCAAAACTCAATTATGTGTAATCTTTCAAATTCTTGAAGACTTCAAAATTCTTGGACATTTTTGAAAACTGCAATTTTATCATTCATAAGACTTACAAAATTTTCGAAACTTAAAACTTCAGTACTTTATTATTCCTCAAAACTTCACAATTCCATAAAATTCCGAAATTTCCAAAGCTTTGAAAGTTCCAAAACATCGAAAATTATAAAACATCACAACTTTGAAACTGTGAAATCTTTCTGTCAACAATTTTAAAATTTCTTTGCTTGAAAACTTCGAAATAATTAAAAATTTGCAGAGTTCCTAGAACTTTGAAAATGTCAAAACTTGATAATTTTACATCATTGATTAATGCAATTTTTAAAAACTTCCAAGTTCTTCAAATTCTCAACAATTTCGAAATTCCTCCTTTTAAAAAATTTCTAAAATTTCGAAATTTTGTAGGCTTCATTACTTCAAAATATTAGAGCACTTCAAAATTTGCGAAATTTCCAGAACTGTAAAAATGTCAAAACTCGATAATTTTCAAGCTTGAAAATTCTAAAATTTCAAAGTTTTTAAATATTATTAAAAAATTCAATTTTCCAATATTTTAAAAAATTGTATAATATCTAAAACTTCAGAAATTCGTAGTTCTTCGAAAATTCAAAATCCAAAAGCTTCAAAACTTCATAATTTCGAAATTCCAAAATTCTAAAATTTCGATATTTCTAGACTTCAAAACTGAAAAATACGTAAAAACTTCAAAAATTGAAAAATTTCCAGACCTTATTTCAAAACCTTGAGTTTTAACCTTCAAAAATGTCAAAACTCAATAATTTTCAATCTTGAAAATTCTACAACTTCTATACTGCAATATTTTTAGGACTCCCAATATTTCCGAAACCTAAAAATTCTAATTTATTATTCATTACAACATTTAATCGAGGAGCCCCGCCTAAAATCTTTGCCTTAGGCCCCGAAAGACCTAGGGACGGCCCTGCTGGCGACTCCCATTATGGGAGTCGATGGGAGTCACTGGAATCATGACTCCCAGTTTGATTCCCAAGTTGACTTCTGAGTGAATCGCCTCTCGGTTGGATTTGAATTTAAATTCCCGTGAGGATGTACCCAGTAACCCCCAGTAACTAGATAGGCATTGACTGACCAAAATATGGTATTGGCGCGAGTGGCCAGCGAATAGCTCACGAGCATCATTCCGAGAGAGATGCGCGCTGTGGGCTATTGGGACGGCGAGAAATCCAATGCTTGGCAGTAAGCATTGAAAGTCGCTCGGTCCGAAACTCGCGTAAAAGTTATCGAAACTCATGTTTGAATGCCTTCGGGAGAGCATTGACTTGCCGTTCATACCTAAGTTGTACAGATACTTTTGACCGACCTGTTCGTTGAATATCTTTTCAGGAGGACTATTCGGACCAATAATTTTTTAGATCTTAAGTTATATAGGGTGTACAGTGTGGAAAGGGAGCTCGCTCGGGATAAAATTTTATTGATACATCGATATGGGTTATCAAATATGAGCCAAAACCAAC
>JAPYZK010000839.1:0-22645 GCA_030522785.1 Platygaster equestris | reverse complement strand
ATTCTTCCAACACTTGGCACTGGAAATTTAGATTCTTGCTCATCTGATACTCTAAAATTTATAGTATTCACATGCATTTTTGAATTTATGCACTGTCACATGTAACATTTATAAGATATTCTAGTTGATAAATGTCTTACTTCATAACTGCAAATTTCCGACATTTCGAATTTCTATGGGACCATTTTCTTTAATTTCAATATTTTATAAGTTTACGAAAAAATTGTGATACACTGTAAAAATGAGAGAATTTCAATTTTGAATGTTTCCTTTTCATATATACCTATATTTTGCTGAAATGACTTTTTGTCTTATTTTTCATTTTTTGTGTACAAAATGAGTTTTTTTTAAGATCGTAAAAATGAGATATTGTTATGATAAAATGGAAAACTATTTGGAGTTTATTTTTTGCATGATAAAAAAAACAGCATCAAAGATCCAAGATTCACTCATGCTTTATGCTCATAACTTCCATACAAAGCTAACAAAATCATTTTGTTGACATTTACATTTCTTGTCGTGATCTTAAAGTTTATGATACACACACTTAGAAGCTTAATCCAACTTTTTATTCTGATTTCCACGATTCAAAGGCGCTCGTCCTCGTCCGAATGTACCTGGAAAAAATTTTTAATTACGTAACGCTCTATGGGGGGGGGGGGGGGGGGGCTAGACCATTCTGTATTTTCCTTTGTTACGCCGCATTGTGGGGGGGGGGGGGGGTGAAAAATTTCGAAAAACTGCGTTACATAATACTTGAACGACCCCTTTCATTATTATTCAATAAAATTCACAATAGTTGTTTTATATTATGATTGGAGATAAATTTATGATTGTACTCGTTACAATTGCAATTATCATTATAATAATTATAGAACTTTTGTGTTTTAGAAGTTTGGAAGTTGTTAAGTTTTAAAATATACTAAATTCTGAAAGTTTTCAAGTCATGGCAATTCTGAAAGAACTTAAAATTGTAAATTTTGCAAAATTATGGGTATTCAAATGATAAATGTGATGTACATATAAAGATAATATATTGAGTCTGAAATTAAATGTTTCGAAGAGTTTCCAAGTTTTATAGCTCAGAAGTTTCAAAAATTCTTTAGTTCTAGAGAAATTGATAAGAATTTACGGAAATCGATGGGAATATATAGCAATATATGGGAATCTATAAAAATCGATGAGAATTGATCAGAATATTGGAATCGATAAGAATTGATGAGAATTTATAAAGATTGATGAGAATTAATGGAAATTTATAGCAATATGTATACAGGAAATTACAGAAATTTATGAGAACTGATTGGAATCGATAAGAATTTATGAAGATTGATGGGAGTTAATGGAAATCTATACGAATTGAAGGAGATTGATGGGAATCTATGGGATTCGATGGAAATTAATACTAATACATGGAAATCGACAGCAATATATGGGAATCTACAGAAATCGATGGGAATCTATAGGAATTTATGGGGATTGATGGAAATCAATGGAAATTGATGGGCATCTATAGAAATCGAGGGGAATTGATCGAGATTGATAGGAATTCATGGGAATTGATGGGAGGTTTACTGACGTGGCGGCGGGGGCGGCCACGTATTTTTTTTATAATATAAAGCGATAAATCGTTTTGCTGTAAGCTAAAATGTCTTCTCCCTAATAGAAACACTGTTACTGTGGCCCTGTCCTTTACAATATCCACCTCGATTTCCTCCGCGATTTCCTCTCAGACTTTGTCCGCCCCGGCCCTTCATATCGACTCGACTTCGTGACTTCATTTGAACATCTTCCTTCACCATGTCGATGACTTCATCTGGGATTCGCAAATATTTTATTGTGCTACCTCTGATGTAGCACTCAGGCATTCGCCAAAATTTATCTCCATCCTGAAATTGGTATTCAAATATCAATCCACAGTTTTTTAATGTAGCTATATAGGAATGTCATTAGCTGTGTTATCATTTTCCAAATATTTGACATTTTTTTCCATCGATTTTCGAAAATCTTTCTCTCGGACTTTCTAATTTTAGTGCGTTCGCTAAAAATTTAAAAATTCCACATTTGAAAATGCTGGAACAAATTTTTCAAATCTAGTTTTATGATAAATCGATTTTCCCCGGAAGCTCGTTGAAATTTTTGTAACATGGAAATTATCCCTTCTGTTCATTTATTCCAAATTTTTCAATTTTCAAACATTATCTTTTTCGTGTCAATAAAAATTTTCCAATATTTCTGCAGCAATTATTGATAGAAAGTCTTGCAATTTTTTAATAATAATTCTTGGTAGTTTGATGTCTCAATTTTCGGATTTTTGAAAACATTAGGGGATTTTATTAATTTCGAAGGCTTCTGACGGTCTTCTATTTCAGTTTTTGCATTAACTTAAAAAATTTGTTTGGAATATTTTTTGTTGTATAGAAAGATTTTTTTTTCATGTGATAGATTTCTTGGGAATATGAATGCATGAAAATGATCCAGAATTTTTGGAATGTTGAAAAATTTCTCCAACTTGTCGCTGACAACATATTTTTCTAGAAATTAATAATACTTTCGAGATCTTGTCGTGATTGGTCACAAATATGACGAGTATTATAAGATTTTTTAAGCAGTTCTCATAGTTTTTAGAATATAAAATTGTAAATTTCGAATTCTTGATCATTCTCGGGATTCTAACAATTTTAGAAATAATTGATAAATCTTATGAATTTCAGATTTCAAGCTCGGAATATTAGGACATTACCTGTATTTGGGAATTTATACATTTTAGAAATGCGCAATTTGAACATTTGAAATTCATCATCCGAAAGAAATAAATAATTCCACAAATTCGGCAAATTGGAGAATTTTCACGAGTTCTATGTTGAAATTTGAAGGATTCCGTGATTTGACAATATGAAAGTTCACATTCAAAATAAAGAATTTTTGGAATATAGTTTATAAACAATTATTCAATTTTAATGTACCGTACATTAAACAACAACAAATTTCTCAGTTTTACAACTTTTGTACTGAACAAATTTTCTTAAAAACTTGAAAACAAGGGAATTTGAAAACTTCAAGCTTCAAATTTCTGAAGTTTTTCAATTCTTCGCATTGAATTTCATCAATTAAACAGTTAAAAATTCAAGAATTTGGAACTTTAGTAACTTCTGAAATTTCACATGTTTTGGAATTTAAGAAGTCTGGGCATCGAAAACTTGAATGTTGATTAGAAATTCTAAATTTAACATTTATTTAAAATACTAGAAATTACAGGAACTTGAACAGGATCGATTGGATTTTTCATTATATTTGTCCATATTTAGTTTGCTGTCCAAATTCGAGGATAAAAAATGTCTGCGTTTTGAATTTGCTTATCTACATTGGAAGATGACACAACCCAAATTATGACTTTCCAAAATAGTTAAAAACTTGAAAATTTATCCAAATTCATTGGAACTGGAAAAATTTAAAACTTATAAACTTATAAATTTTTAAATTTTGTAAAACAATCCTCGAAGACAAGTTTCAGTTTTTTCAGTCGATTTTTGCACGCGAAACCAAGAAAAACGCGTCTAACTTTCTGAAAGTCAACGAAAGTAAACCCAACACCGATTACGCTGGGTTTACTAACAACATTGCATATACTTTCGAGGCGTTCCCTGAAACTGTCAAAAACCAGAACGTCTGGATGCTTTAAAAATTTGAATATATATGTATATTACCCTGGATGTGCAAATGACCTCACGAAGGTTAATATTCATCCAGTTGTCGCAACTGACCAAGTGACCGTTATAAGTTTCACCGTTCTTCAACTCAACCAGCTGCAATTAAAACAATCAAATTTCTAAAATTCGCTAAAAAAATAATAGCAAACATTAATTATTTTCAAGGTTACAAATTTCGAAGTTTTACCATTGGATGATTTTGGGCAGTTCTCAGTAGCGAAAGCGGCAACTAAAATTGCAAAGGGTTCATGAATAATTGATTCGAACATAGTCGTGTGTTGTTACGTACCATTTTGTTACTGACGCTTGCAAGTTGCAACTATAAAACAATCAACTTGATCAACTGCAATCAACAATTTTTTCGTTCAATGCAGTTCAATGTTTATTTACTTTCCGCCTGTTTCCGCCAGGGCTCATACACGGGTTTATGAAAGGTAGAGAACAGTTCTCTACCTTTCATACACGGGTTAAATGAGTGTCCTATACAGTGTAGCATCCTCTTTACACACATTCTTGCCCCCCTGGATCGCTCCCGCCTTTTCAAACAGAACGACGCCGAAACTGCCCAAAATGGTCCACAACAACTGACAACAACGCTCGTATTGTCGAAATCGTAGTCGTCGATTCTTGTTACTTTTATGCTGAAAAATAACGAGCGTTCAAAGAAGTGATCTTTTGTTCTGGAAATTATCGCGTAAGCTGCACTCTGGCATCCATCCAGTTCAAAACTAAGTATACATATTTTCAGTCATAAATAGTCGTTCTTTGAAGTCTGTTGAAGTCGCAGCGTCGTGTTTTCATAGGTTCACATTGCTCGATTTTCGGTTGTTTTTGGAGTGTATATGTGCTTTACATACTTGAAACTACTTGAATACTGAATCGGGAATTTTGTGGGAATTTCGATTATTAGAGTAGCAATAATATTTTGGAAAAAGATTTCTGCCTGGGTGTTTTGAAGTATGTATAAATGTGTACGCATTTCCATTTAAAAATCCAAACTTCGGATTCTCGAAATTTGCCTATTTTTAAAGTTTTCAATAGTTGAAATGACAAATTTCAGGTTCATAAATTTGTTTATTCTAAATTTCTACCGTGTAGGTTCAGTTCCAAACTTTTAACTCGGGAATCTTTAAATTACAATTTTTTACTTCGAATTCTGAAACGCTTAACTTTGCATTATTTTAAGAATTTATTATTTAAATTCTGAAAGTTTGTAATCTGTAAATTTAATCTCATTTCGTAAAATTTCATATGATTTCTAGATACTTTAATGTGATACGAAAATTAATAATTCGAAATAAGAAAAATTTTTCATTTGGAATTCCTAATAATTATTTATTTTTTACAGGACGACTCTGGGCTAACCTTTTTTTAACCATGGTTTCCAATAAAAAGAATCCATCACCAGGCAAAACAAAAAAGCTCATCAAGAAAACGTCACCAATAAAACAAGTTCGACCTAGCACGATGGGAAGTACAACAAAAACTGAAACAACCATGAAAGTCATCGTCAGAGTTCGGCCACCTAATGAACGAGAATCACAGGTATATAAAAAAATTGATACATCTGAATTTTTATTACATCATTCAACTTTTTAGTAGTCGACTGATAAAATTTTCACTAAATTTCATGGTCTATCAGTGAGTCGCATCACAATAATGATAATTTTATTATGTACCAAAAAATCTTCCCTTTCCATTCTTATATTTTTTAAAATAGATTTCAAGTTTCTAAAATCTTTAAGTTATAACTCATGAATGTCACACTTAAAATTTTGATTTCCCCATTTTTTACAATTTAATGTTCAATTTGACAAAATAAAACAACAAAATTATCATGAATATTAGGGAAGACAACAAAATTTTCGATTTCCTACATTTTTGAAATTTCCAAATGATGAAAATTTTCATATTGATTATTAATATTTTTAAAGTTTTTGGAAACTTCAAAATTTCCAGAAATTACACCAATTTTTTAAATTTGTGTTTTAAGTTTAAAGTTTTTAAGTTTTCAGGATTCGTGAATTAATCAAATTGGAAATTTCTTAAACATTTTTTAATTATTAAAATATACATAATTCTTGAAATTTTAAAATTTTCAAAATAAGTAAAATATTGAACATTTCTGGAATGTTTAAAATTTTTAAATGATCAAAATATTGATAATTATCAAGATTTGAAAAATTCTCAAACATTTCCAAACTATCCAAATTGTTAATATTCTCAAAATTTCCGAATTTTTTATAAAAACCGTTATTAATTATAAAAATTGAAAAATCGATTTTATTTGAAAATTTAAATGAATATTCTCTAAATTGTCAGAGTTTTAATAATTTTTCAAATCTTCAAAATTTTCCGGATTCACAAAATTTTTCAGAAGTTACCGAAGTTTGTGAAATTTTCAAATTCTTTAAATTACAGATTTCAAAATTTCTTGAACATTTTTCAGTCATTAAAATATACGAAATTTGTGAAACTTGAGAGACTTTAAAATGAAATATTCAAAATGCTTATAAATTTCGAAAGAATTAGAAAATTGAAAATTGTCAAGATTTTGAAAATTCTGATACATATTCCAAACTATCAAATTTTTCAATATTCTCAAAGTTTAAAAAGAATCACAATTAATTATGAAAATTCAATTTAATTTTAAAAGTTGAGTCAATATTTTTTAAATTGTCAGAATTTTAATAATTTTTGAAATCTCCGTAATTTTCAGGATTCACAGAAGTTTGAAAATGTCCAATATGTTCGAAATTGTCAGAATTTTGAAAATTGTCGGAATCGTCGAAATTTTTTGAATTTACCAAAGTTTGTAAATCTTAAAAATTCATGGAATTTTCAACATTTCAAAATAATTGAAATATTGGAAATCGTCAAGATCTCTGGAACATTCTTACACATTTCCAAACTATCAAAATTTTCAAAGTTTTTACAAGAATCATAATAATTTTAGTGACTCCCCATAACATGCTTTTTTTTACAGGACAATCACCGCTATGTCATCAATGTAGTCGACGATCAAATGCTGATCTTTGATCCAAAAGGGGAGCAAAATCCATTTTTTTACCGAGGCGTCGCAGTAAAAGGGCGCGACTTGCTGAAAAAACAGAACAAGGAACTCCAGTTTATTTTCGATCGAGTCTTCAACACACAAAGCACCAACAATGACGTTTTTATTGACAGCACAAAAAATATGATCAGCAATCTGTTGGATGGGTACAATTGCTCCGTTTTTGCGTACGGAGCAACTGGAGCTGGCAAAACACACACAATGCTGGGCAAGGAGCACGAACCTGGCATCACATACCTTACCATGGTTGAACTGTTCAGTGAAATCGAAAAACTGAAGGAAGAGCGAAATTTCACCTTGGGCGTCACTTACTTGGAAATTTACAATGAAAATGTACAGGATCTGCTCCACAAAACCGGACCGTTGCAATTGAGAGATGATGGGAGAAACGGTGTCATGGTCACAGGCATGAAAATCATCGGAATTGACAGTCCAGATGAACTTTTTGACCTGTTAACAAAAGGAAACAAGAATCGAACTCAATTTGCTACGGATGCTAATGGCGAAAGCAGCAGGAGTCACGCTGTTTTTCAGGTTTTCATTTTTTGTGATTGTCCAAAAAAAGCAATTTTTTTAACTGTTTTGGGCGTACAATGTGACTGATTTTGTCACTTGCGTAAGAATACAACTTGCACTTTTGATGTTTTGAGAAATGTGAGCATTATTAAAATTAGAAAAATTTTGTAAGTTTTAGAAATTTATAATATTTTTTAGATTTCTTGATAAATTACTTACATCTTTTACGTTTTTAGAACTACGAAATTTGAAATGATGTAATAAATTACTAAAATTCAAAAATATGTAAATTTTTGTGTAAATGATTTAGTACTTTTGAAAGTACTAAATCATCAAAAACGCTAAAATGTTCGAAATTACTGAATTTTTATAAATTTAAGAATTCGAAAATTTTCTACTATCTCGCAAAAATTTGATCCCGCTCGTTCGGATTTTTAAAATTTTGTAGATAATTCTGACATTGAGCATTTTGAAAAATCAGATGATTTGAAAAATTTTCAACGTTCCTAAAATTTTTGGGAACTTGAGTAATTTCGAAAGTACCTACTAAATGTTCAAAAACGCTAAAATTTTAGAATGTACTCAATTTTCAAACATTAATGTCATCAAAAGTAAGATTATAGTATTTAAAATAATTTTTAATCTTCTGTCATAATTTTGAAAATTTTTATAATTTGAAAGTTATTAAATATCTTGCAAAAAGTTTATCCCGCTCGTTCGCTCGCGAACATTTTTCAGTTTAAAATCGATTGTTTTTAAAACTTATAGCATAATAGTAGGTACATTTCGCAACTAGTAGATAAATAATTTTTGAAAAAATGTAAAGTTTCCAACATGTGCTGAATCACTTTTTTTTTATTGTGCAGTTTCAGAATCGCATTAGTTAAAAAATGATTATTCAACTTTTTGCGAACTTGCTTGTATTCTAAAAGGTGACAAAATTTCGTTCAAAAATTAAAAACGGCGTTAAAGGTATGGACTATCTCCCTGGCATTAAATAATATACTACACTATAAACTCACTTATTTTCGGATTAAGAGGAAAAACGCCCGCGTCCCTTCTACTACTTTGAACTTGAGATCGATTGCCAACGATATCGATTTGTATCTTTCGCCGATTCCTGCTCGAAGCATCATTGGCTCCAAGAGTTCAGAAAAATAGGCCAATTAAGAATACGAGAAATCGTATTCTTTATTGGCTCCCTTTCTTCTGCGACGTGAAAGAGTGGGGGTAAAGGTTCCCGAAGATAAGTGAGTTAGCTATCCGAAAATAAGTGGATCCGGGATAAGTGCATGCAGCAGATAAGTGAGTTTCTTATATATTAATAAATTATTTTTCCAGGTGTATATCAGCATGACGAACAAACTGGACGGCCAAATGAAATGCGTGAAATTATCCATGATCGATCTCGCCGGGTCCGAAAGAGCGTCGGCTACAGGTTGCAAAGGCGAGCGTTTCAAAGAAGGCGCGAACATCAACAAAAGTCTTCTGGCTCTTGGCAACTGCATCAACAACCTGGCGGACGGAATAAAGCACATACCTTACCGCGACTCGAAACTCACGAGACTTCTGAAGGACTCGCTGGGCGGCAACTGTCAAACGGTCATGATCGCGAACATCGGCCCTTCCAGCCTCACTTACGACGACACGTACAATACCTTAAAATACGCGAACCGCGCTAAGAAAATCAAGACGTCTGTCAAGAAGAACATCATGAACTGTCAAATGCATGTCACTGGGTACATCAAGGTCATAGAGGAACAGAAGAAGGAGAACGCTGCTCTGAAGGCGAAAATCGCGGCCCTGGAAGCTAACGGAGCGAGAGGAACGCGGGTAGTTTCGCCTGATGAAAATCAGGGGACGAAGAAATTGGTTGAGGAGTTTTTAGGAAAATTGAGTAGCGTTTGGGGGAGGAAGAGGGTGCTGACAGAAAAAATTCTGTCGCTGGAGAGCCAGGACAAAATATTTTGCTGCAGGTTGGGATATTTTGGAGTGGATGTTGATTGAGGGAAAATTGACGTAGATATTTTTTGAAAGATTAGTATAGAGATCAAAGATGAGGGTAGAGATTAGACACTTCGATTTGATGAGTACAAGAGTTATAAAATTTGAATGTTTCGAGTCAACAATTTGACATCGGAATTTTTGGATGAACAATCTCAAGTCAAAAAAGCTGAGAATTGCAATTTATAATCTTGGGCGATTTACATCTTATAATTTGTATATTTCGAATTTGAAATCAATCTCAGAAAAAGTACTATATGCAACTCGAAGCGGATGCTATTTCACTGTGCGGCAGTTTTTGCGGCCTCGAGCTTCGACTCGGCCGCCAAAACTGCCGCTTCGTGAAATAGCATATTTCCGCTCCTCGTTACGTAATGTACTATTAAAATATCGTTAATGATACTTTTATATCGCACACTGTATCCCTAAAAAAATGATATATATCCAGAATGAACCACAAACGCGCCGCCGACACTCGTCTGCAGTACCTCACGGCAGTGACGAACCCTCTGATATCCGAAGATGACAAAAACGCCAGCGGCAAGTCGCGCCTGAAAAAGTCCTTCGAACACTTCAGGCGTCAGCGCGACAGCATTCGTACCCAACTGCAATGCGTTTGGAGCGATTTGGAGAAAGTCGAAGAAGAGATGCAACAATTGGATTCGCAAATTAAAGAAAATAATCTCACCGGACCTCTGGCGAAGGACCAGGCGTTTTTCAAGTGCGAGCTCGAGAAGTCAAAGGCCCAGCAGCAGTTCGAGCATGTCCGAAAAATCAGCAATCTGACACAATGCGACCGCGACTCCTTGGCCTTCATGATGGAAGATCTTTACAAGACCATGCAGCATTATTACTACATTTTGTACAACCAGGGAAATCTCACGGAAAACATGAAGGCGGATTTCAAAAAAATGGTGAAAAATTTGGAAGGTGTCCGCAACATCAAGTGGCTGGATAAGACGAAGACAAAAGAAGAGGAGGCTTTTTACAACATTACGCAATTGAGTGTCGAGCGTCTGGAAGATCCTTTGAACTCCGAGCCTATTGGTCTTTTTGATTTCGAGGCTGATGGAATCGGGAGCGAACCTGTCATTGAAGATGAAATCAGGAATGAACCATCGAATGAAGTAAGGGTTCTACGTTTGTTTTTTGTGATAAATTTTTAATTTGATTGAAAAGGGTTGGGAAAGTTGAAGTCATGTCTAAACACTATCAATGTTGAGTATCATTCACAGGGCTGGATTTAGGTTTTTTCAAAGATTTAGGCTTTCCAAGAAAATGTTATGTGATACATTGAAATTTTGAAGTTTCGAAAAAATTAGGAGTCCTAAAAAGGTTGGAATGTAGTAGTTTTAGAATTTTTAAGGTTGGAAATAATTGGGGTTCGACTTTTTTGAAGGTCTGAAAATTTGACATTTTTGCAGTTTTAACATATAACTTGTGAAATGAATCTTAAAACTTGTTCCCGAGATGTAGTTCAAACTTGAAGTCTTCGAATTAAAGTTCAAACAAGTATTCACGATAAACTTCAGTCATGAAGTTTCGTAAGTTAATTTCCGGCTCAAAGTTGCGGGATCAGACTTCAAGCATTAAGTTTTCTAACCGAAGTTTGAATTAAAAATTTTGAAATGTAAGTCCAAACTTGAAGTTTTCGATATAAACTTCAACCTTGAAGTTTCGGAGGTTATTTTCTAGCTCCAAGTTGCGTAATCAAACTTCGAGCATTAAGTTTCTGAATTGAAGTTCAAACTTAAAGTTTCAACATGAACTCCAGCCTTGAAGTTTCGGAAGTTCATTTCTGGTTTGAACTTGCAAAATTAAACTTCGAACTTGAAGTTTCCGATATAAAGTTCAAACTTGAAATTTTCGAATTGAAGTTCAAACTTGAAGTTTCCGAAATAAAGTTTGAACTTTAAGTTTTCGAATTGAAGTTCAAGCATGCATTTTTCGACATGAACTCCAACCTTGAAGTTTCGGAACTTCATTTCTGGTTTTAAGGAAATTGATTATTCAATCATTTCAAAAGATAAAAAACTTTGACACACTTGGTTATTCCCAGGTCTCTCACAGTTCCACGATCACCATCGCAGAAGATTCGCCTCGAAGTGATACGGACGAGACCCGGCATATAAACGACACGTTCAACATGGAGTTGACAGTAAAAAAGGTCGCCAAAAAACGCGTACTGGCTGACCTTAACAAAGGCGGCAGTCCTGCGAAGCAGATAAAAAAATCTACAAGTACTGTAAAGGTGGCGATTCCCGAGAAAGAAAACAAGACGGCGCCTTCGATGATGAGCGCGAAAAGTCGCGCCATTTTGGAGAAACTCAAGTCGGAACGGCAGAATCTGCAAAAGAACGCGCAGCAAAGACCAGTGGCAAAACCTCGCACTCCTGCTTTAAGCACGCTCGCGAACAAGACGACAGTACAGAAACAAAAGTAAGTTATCAAGAAGCCCAGTCGGGCCTCTCACAAATAAAAACAAAAAAACGCCCGCCTGTGCCTAAGCGTACAGGAATTGGGACGGTCTGCAAATCGTTTTTCTACTATTATTAATTGTACACATGAAAAACATCCATCTTGAACACACCATTCGCTTCACGCTTTACAGTGTAATTGATAATGACATCTACTCGATTTTTAATATCAAAAACAACAAAATAGTCGCGCCGCGATCCAGGTTTTGACGTCTGAAAAATTTCGTACGATTCAGTCATTCAGCTGGGCATAGTCTCTGACATAAACTATACATTGGCTTTCGCATATAGATTGTCTTACACATGATGAGTGAAAAAAGGCAATGTCAGTTCTAAATATGGGTACAGATGGCGTCACGCGTATTACATCGCAATATCATTATTCAGAATTCAAATGTTCATACTTTATTTGGAAGCCAGAAATCATCACGCCATCACTGATTATATCTTATTAATTATATATACAAGTAATTGTTTGATGCTTTGTCAAAATTTTTGTATTCAATAAGCTGTCGAAGAAAGCTATTATTATTATTTATCAATGACTAATTACCTGTAAGCCACTTGGTTTTACAGCTTTTATTGACTGGTTATTCACAAGTCTTTGGTCACGTACAAATATGAAATTATATGAGAAATAATATCCATATCATATATTTTATGCAATTTTTGGGAAAAAATTAAGTCAGCAAGTGATAAAGTTTGTACCGTTGGTTTCACTGCTTTTATAACTATAGCGTCAACTTTTTTTCATAAATAAAAAACTATATTTGTCTCAATATACTTCAGTGATTGTAACTGTGCTTTGAAAAAGGAGCGATATTATATTTTCCGGCAGGAATCGCCTTTTAAATTAGTGTTTCCATACATAGATAAATGTTTCTTTTGGTTCTTTGTATCAGGAAGGGAGAAAATGGTAACAGAATTTACATTCACAGATAATTATGAATATTAATCATCAACGTTTTACCCTTTTCAGACCCCCGCAAACGTCTGCAAGATTTCCAGTGGGTAAATGAATGCGACCAACGTTTTGACGCATGTACAGAGAATTTATTAATGTAAATATTTCCACATTTTTGTATTCATCTAACTTTTTACGCTATCCGAAGGTATATTTTTCCGTACATTTTTCGCGGTTCTGATATCTTTTCGTGTACTAAAAATTAAAGGATAACGGCGGCAGAGAATTGTATTTTATTTTTCGTCATTGTTTGTGGCAACATTGACCTGGAAGTTGGAGATTTTTTTAGTTGTATAACATATTTTTATAATCTAGCGTAATTATAGAAATATACTTGCGTAATTGTCCAAAGCGTCCAACACTTGTCTTTCAACGCGTGATACTGCGTCGGGATCATTTAGTGATTTCCTGGCGCTTATTATGGATGGTAGAGCGGAGCGTGAACGATCAAATAGCGCCGCGAACGATTGTAGTAGAAAAGCTAGAAATGCGAGTGACGCCAATACGCTGATAGGGTCGAAAGCTCTGTAATTCCAGAAATTATTTTTTTACTTGTGTAATGAAATGTGCAGAAATTATACTTGGAAATAATTTTTTACTTAAAAGTGACAATAATGTAGGGACTGAGTGGACAATAAAAAAGATTCGAGAGGTCGAGTCTGGAAGTACGATTTGGTGGAATGGAGAAGAAGATATGTGACGCGCTCCGAAAAAAGGAACCTTAGGTCCAAATTAGTATATTTCGCACCAAAGGGAAGTTGGAAAATAGTATGGTTTTTTGCCCTAGGGATTGAAAGTAGGTTTTGTCCCGCGGCGCAAGCATTGCTCGAAAAACGGAATTTTAAGACCTCTCTGCAGGTATTAAAAGACGTGAAAAACATACATGTGGTAAAAATGACATTTTACAGAAGAGGCGATCAAAGTTCGCGCGGCATCGGCGCGCGGCGTCTGTGTAAGAATGCTCGACCTTAAAAATTTATAACGTCAAATTTTTAGATGACCAAATTATTTTTGGACTTTTCGAAAGATCGTTTACCACTTTGTTTAGAATAATGATAATCTCGAAAATGATTTTTTGGACCTCAGGTCCCTTTTCTCGGAGCGCGTCACATATACCGTAGACATTGGTAGATGTTATGTGTTTATTGTGCAAAAAAGGAGTTATTCATTTTACTGTGAAGAGTATTTTATGTTTCAAGTAGTCAAATTTTCGTTGAGTGATGGAGTACTTTTCAGTATTCATCAATAGACCTTTTATAGAGTTTTTGAAAACTGTATATTTCATTTTATTCTTTGAAAATTTTGACTTGTGAAAGTTTTTATTTCTAAGGTTTTTGTTTCGTAAGTTCGAAAAATATCGAGCACGAATTTTCGAACTTGGAAAACTTTTGATTGAAAATGTTCCATTTTTTTATTCTAAATTCATTCCTTCTTGATTAGTTTTGAACTTTTCTTATTTTCTTATTTGGATTCAAAGTTCTAGAATTTTGAAAATTGAAAATGTCTGGGTTATTTTCAGAACTTTGTATAAGATGTTCTTTGGCTGCACCAAAAAAATTGTAGAAAACCGGTTTTTTGATTTTTACGGTGTAAAATGTAGGTTACACCCTTTTGATTGTTCACCCTTCAATTATAACTCTCTAATTTTTTGCTTTGCCGGCTTTCGTTCAGCTCGCTTTTTCAAAATTCAGGCTTTTTTAAAATCATTTTCTTGAATCAACCGAGAAAAACATTGCTTTTCTACAATTTTTCCAATGCCGCCAGGTTTCCAAGTTCCTGAAATTTCCAAAACCGAGTGTACTTGAATTTTTTAACTTCCGAAATCCTACATTTCCAAGTTGTTATTTCGGAGTTTTCCAAACTGCAACTCTTCAAATTTGAAGTTCACCAAATCTGGAATTTCTGAATTTAAGAGTAAATTTCGGAATAAAAATATATCGACACATGATTTCAAAATTTGCATACTTACGGATAATAATGCGCGGGGCTCGATGAAGGGCCCGAAAAACCGTAGTAACTTCTCGCTTGCGCGTCTTCATAACGAAGCTGCTGTTGATCCGACATTTCCGCTTCTTGTTTTTTCATCAAACGACACAGAGCAACGCAAAAGGACTCACATGTTGGACAGCCCGTATGAGCCATTTTTCAAAACTTCGCGAAACATTTTATGATAAAGAACCTATTTATAACGTTCTTGGTTCGAAACCGAGCAGGTTTCGTGCGATTCTCGAACTTTTCGCGTTCCTTGGATTATATATGAATCACCTTTGCATGCATGCAAATTGCGTTCTCGCTCCAATTGTTCGAAAAAGAGACGCAATTTCGTGGTGCTTCCTCCGTGGCAAATAACTCGAAATTGGATTCTCCGTGATTTTGTGTTCATTACTTTCCATTGTACCTCTAACGGATTTCGGAAAACTTATCTGAACTTGACTGTTGATGATTGAATGGAGTTTTTATTAGTTTGAGCGAATTTTCGAAGTTCTCGGATTTTTAGCAGGGCGAATTCATATGGGTTTATTGAGATTTTGGGGCCTACTGTATCAGAAATTAGAATTTTTCGTGCTTGCAAGGCGGGCGAAAAATTGGCGTTTGTGCAATAGGGCTGAGCAAAATTTTTCAGCCCTAGGGCCAGAATGAATGTTCTCAGCCTCGGGGCCAAAAATTTCATTCACTGCGAATTTTATTAATCGAATTTGATCGATGCGAACTTCCGAAACTCGAGGGTGAAGTTCATACCAATATCTTCAAATTTAAACTTCAATTTGGAAACTTGAACTTTGAACTTCAGTTCGAAAACTTCAAGTTTAAACTTCATTTCGAAAACTTCAAGTTTTAAGTTTGATTTTGCAAGTTCAAGCCAGAAATGAACTTTCGAAACTTCAAGGTTGAAGTTTTATATCGAACTTCAATTCGGAAACTTCAAGTTTGAAGTTTGATCGCGGAACTTATTATTTGAACTAGAAAATAACTCCCGAAACTTCAAGGTTGAAATTTATATCGGAAACTTCAAATTATAACTTCAATTCAAAAACTTTTAAAGTTGAACTTAAATTCGAAAATTTCATGTTTACAGTTTAATTACACAACTTTAAGCTAGATAATAACTTCCGAAACTTCAAGGTTTTTAGTTTAAATCGGAAAATTCAAGTAATAACTTCAATTCGAAAACTTCAAGTTCGAACTTCATTTTGGAAACTTCAAGTTTGAAGCTCATTTTGTCAAGTGTACAAGACAAAAATGAACTTTCGAAACTTCACGATTGCAGTTTATAACGGAAACTTCAAGTGTAAACTTGAATTCGGAGACTTCATGTTTAATTTTAATTCCGCAACTTTCAGCTGGAAAATAACTTTTGAAACTTCACGATTGAACTTCATATCGATCATTAGGGGTCGTCCATACAATACGTCACACGTTTAGGGGGAGGGGGAGGGTCAGACATTTGTGACGAAATGTGAAAGGAGGAGGGGGGTTGGTCTTGTGTGACGTCACACAAAAATTTTTATTTAAATATTTTAGCTGATTTTCTGAAAAATTTTCAATGTGATTATGGTCGAAATTTCTAAAAGCAGCACGAAAAAACAGCTATAATTATTCTTGTGCCCGAACGTATCCGATCGAATGACCGGATACGTCACGGATACGGGGCCGTTCATAAATCTCGTGACGCTGGAAGAGGGGGGGGGGGGGGTTTAAAAGACCGTCACGCCCGAGGGGGAGGGGGTTTTTTAAAACGTCACGTTACGATATAAAACGATGTAAATCATGTAGAATCGCTCAGTTGTTCCATTTTTGTCCAGCTCGTATAATGTGAAGTACAAAAATGGATCCGGAAAGAAATCTTTTCTCAGAAAAAATTTTCCTTTTATTATTGTTATACCTATTTTTTCAAACCGAAAGTGTAATTTTACAAACATTAACTTTGACATTATATCTCAAATTCTTAAAATATTTCACAAAGTTGGAGTAATATAATATCGAAAGAAAATCACAGTACCAAATTATGATATGTACGTGAATAAGATATTGTGGTTACATACCCCATGGGGGTCGTTGGTATCCTCACAATTCCCTTCCAACAACCAATTCCTTCCAAACCTTTCCACTCCTTGCCATGGACTCAATTCACACAATTCATCATACTATTGACCGGTATTTACGTCAACTATGGGTTCTTGCAACCCTCCATTGACTCGCTTGGGAAACCATGGAAAACCAAGTTTAAAAGCCAAATTAAAAGTTAGTTCTAGTTATCACTTAAATTTGCATGTGCAAACAATAGCGCGCGAGATATTTTCTTCGTGTACATTAGTAACATAATGATGATAACCTAAAAAACTGTCGGAATCGTTGCACAAAACATTATCGGAAAAAGCTTCCCATTTACGAAAATTATTTTTTAGATGAAGAAATTATAGTTATTTCGTGAGTACATACATATATTTACTCACATCCCTATAATAACGTTTTCGTGAAAAAATTTTTCCTTCATTTTTGACAGTATTCGTAATTTTGTAATAATTATTTGCACTAATTACGAGTAATTATCTCCATAACTATCAGAGACAGAACAAAACTTTGTAGGTCATTTTTTATGTAAATTTCAAATTTGCACAAGTTTTGTCAACAACTTTTTTCGCTACAGTCGCTAGTTTCAGAGTTATAAAGATGTAAACAATTAAATTGTCAATAATTTTTGTTTGCACCACTTTACGGAAAATCGACGCACATATTCGTAATAGCGACCTGAAAACCTTCAGAAAACATTGCGTCTCCTCATACCGGTTCTACTTCCTACAAAATGACTCTCAGCGAAAGGACTAGTAAATATCATTTTCTTCATAAAACAGATTTCGTCTTGATTTGGTCATCGCAAGCTCTCAAAATCCCAATTTCTGATACGGCAAGGGCACACAATTATGTGTGTAACTCGGGCATAATACCTTTTTTTCACCCTCGGTACACAAATAACTATTTCGTTCAAGATAAATTCTTTGAATTTTCAGTTTGGTATCAAAATTGTAAGTATCGGCGGCATAGTAGAGTTTAAATTACCTCGCAAATGCCAAATTTCAAATGTTGACGTATGTTCAAGTATGCAGTTGAAAAATGTTTAAATTTTAATACTGCCTTAATTGCAAATTTGAAAATTTATCTATTTAAAATTTTCTTATCTCCGTATTTGTACTTGAGAATTTTTGTGAAATTGAAAGCCTCGAATGGGAATGAAAAACTGCAATGTTTAAAAATGCTTGAAAAAACTGAATTCTTCTATTGAAACTTGTGTTTCCAGAAGAAAAATTTCGAGATTCGTTGTATTTTCTTTCAACACGATTTCGTAATTTTTTAAAATGAAATTCGAAAGTTTCTCAAATTTCAAGTGAGAAACAAAGCATTTTATTGGCTCATGGTGAGATAAAATAATATATTTCAGAATGAAGAATATTCCAGAAGCAACAACTTTATTTGATCGAAACCGAATCGTTTCAGCCTTGTAGGTTCAACAAGCTTCTGACACTAATCTTGTATTTGTTTATCGAAAACTCATCTTCACCGTTATTCATAAGATCCTCAACAGCGTCTTTGTATTCCTTCGCGTGAGGGATATTGTCGTAATTGTCGTCGGCAGGAGAATTGGGCCAAGATTGTAGAGCCACTAATTTCGATCTGCTGGTGCTTTTGTCCCAGTCATAATACTCCATATCAGCTTTTGTTTTTTCGGCTTCCCAAGGTTCAAATTTCTGTAAATTCGTCGTACATTACTGTTTTCTGCGGTCTGTTTTCCAAAACTAGAAAAAATTCTCAAAATGCCTGAATCGCAGACTTCTAGATAAAAATTAGCATTTTGATAACGCTTTCGGATAACTAATTGTGAATTCTTCCAACATTTGTCAAAATAAATCAATATTCTTGGAAATACTTCGAAATTAGACAATTTTCTAAATTTTCAGGAAATATGATGATAATATTATTCATTCAACGCCCGCGAGGAATTTGTAATTTCGGGGCCCTGCTATGAGTAGGGGAAATAATGAATTACCTGACTGTTCACGAACATCGTGGGAGAAATACACCAACCCGTGGGAGAAGTGAGTAGTTCTCCCACGAGTTGATTTACTTCTCCCACGGGTTGGTAAAGAGAACGTTTACGAAAATTTCGCAGACACTGTAACTCATAAATCACTCCAATGTTCTCAAATTGTTTACTTTTCATTTTTATATTGTTTTCCAACAGCAATACAGCGATGTGTGAAAAAACAGAGTCATATTTTGAACGTTAAAGCTGACAATGGAAACAAGATGGTGGACGAACGACTCGACATGTATTAAAACTTCAAACTCCCTAAACCTAATCTCAAAATTACAAAACTGTAATGCTGCAATGTTTTTGTTGTTGTTTACAAAAGTGTCGGATACAGTCATAATCAATCCCGAAAAAATCAAAGCGACGAAGGCGATGATAAGTTTCAAACTCCCCGAAATATGTAGCAAAGCTCTAAGGGCGATTGTTGCGTCAATCAATCAGGTAATCCATTATTTTCTCCCTTCTCAGCGGGCCCCGAAATCACATATTCCTCGCGATTGTTGAATAAAGTATCATGTGCGACTATTGTCGCACATACTAATACTGGCATATTGCTACAGCTGGTTCATAATAACGCTAACCAAAACACTCGTTAATTTCCGATTTAGAGTGCAAAAACTGAGAATTTTGAAAATTTTGCTATGAATCATTATTGTAATATAATTTAAAATTAAGTCATAAGCGGTAGATCTAAAGTAGATCGAAAATAGTAGACTGAAAAACCGATATTATATATAATCATTAACTTTATAATTATCCGATATATCGAAAATAGTACATCAAATTAATATAATTATTAATCAATGACTGTATATAAAATCTCGATTTTCCGATCTACTACACATTTTCAACCGAAAATAAGTAGGTCGAACTCAAAAATAAGCCCCCTGTTATTAAATAATCAAATTCGATTCACTACAAAAAATGCTACCCCAAATCGCATGACCTCGGTAACTTCAAAATTTTTCCAGTTGGACAATTAGAAATCGGAATAAAGTAATTTTAGTCCTCATTTCAAATAAAATTCAAAAATTGTGAAATTTTGATTGATGAAATATACAGAAAAGTATAAAAATTAAAAAAGCATAATTAAAAAACAAAGACGCGTGAATCGCAAAAACGATTACGAATTTCATAGGAAATTGCGGTCATAGTGCAAAATTCGTGCGAATTTCACACAAAATTGCAATCATAGGTTCCAATAATCATGTGTTATCACGGCAATCCATAATATACAAATTTCAATCTCGGAATTTCCAAACCCCAGACATACCCAAGATTCGTGATAAACCGCAGTAAGCAAATAATGCGCATATTCCAAATTCTGCTTCCTCGTAGGACACCTGTCAGCCACGATGGTGATATAATCCGATTCCGGATCATATCGTTTCCCCAAAAGTCGCAACATTTTGTCCTTCGCATGATCATCGAGTTCAAAACTCGAAAGTTTGACCCGGATGCTAACGATACGGGAAAGAGGTTCTCGAATCGAGGGCGACGAGTAACAATAATCCGAGGATATGACCTCCAGTGGAAAATACTTTTGGCAATTTTCTTCGGTGTTGAGTTCGGCCGGCCATGGCGTGCAAAATTTTTTGATTGCTTCGCAGTGCTTTTTCACCGCGGGTGGAGTCAAGTGCAGGAAGTTGGGGATTTTCATGAGTTCCACGTTGGCGATTTTTCCGGGGGGCGGTTTTCCTGGCATGGCGTAACCCTGTCGAACCGGAAGGGGAACTGTTGCCGGGTGGTAGGTTTTAGGTCCGGGCCAAACCGAGCCCCAGTCTTGGTCTGGTTTCATGAGAGTTTCTCGTGGCGGTAACATCATGATTCTTGGAGGCTTGTATTTTTTCGGTTCCTCTCTTTTTGGAATCAGTTGCAGAACTCGGAATTCGCCTGTTGCGAAATAAGAAATTAATCGATATGGATTTGAATTCGAGTGGAACACTTTATATGTATGGAGTTATTTGGGGGGTAAAGTGGAAAGTGTTCGCGAGCGAACGAGCGAAATCGTATATTTCCCACCAAGGGGTAGAAGTTGGACTTTTTGACGAGATCGATGTATCGGTACGTTTTTTCAATTACAAATCTCCAAATTTAAAAGTCATATATCGTCAAATCCAGTATATTTTTTTGAAAAATGTGATATTACGACGAATTTTCGAACCGTCTCAAATGTCAGAACTTCGAATTTTGACACTTCGAAATCCGTCAAATTAGAATGATCAATTGCATTGAATATTCGAATGATTTTTAGAGGCGTTCATATTTTCTGTTCCCATTTTCGGAATCAGTTACAGAACTCGAAATTTATCTGCTGTAAAATAATAAATTAATGCGAATCGACTATTACATTACGAGCCTTCAAATTAAAAATCATGCATTACCAAAACTAAACTGAATTCTATCGATTTGAGTTCAAAAAATTTTTTGAATATCAAGAGATATTTTTAAATGATTTGACATTTTTAAACTTTGAATTTTTATATTTCAAAATCCGCGTAATTCGGATGATCAACGGAAATGTATTACATACATATTCGAAATTGTAGGAAATTTGGCGAATGTAGAAATGTATTATCAAAATTTAGAATAAGGATTTTTCACTTTCTGCAAGAAATCCGTACCTTCTAAACAAAAATATGAAGGTTATATTTTTCAAAACTGACCTGCATCTTCTTCTTTGGTGGTAGTCTTGGTGCAAAAAGTAGCGGAAAATCTTGTGAAATTGGTCGATTTTACTAAACAGTGTTTATCGCAAATATTTTTTAACATCATTATTCGAAAGTTTCATACAAGGAATTGCAAGGAATCAATAAAATATAATTTCTTTTTGTTGTGACAATTTCGTGAACAACAACATACCCGGCGAGACAGCAACGATACCGACATTACCGACTGTTGTATACATAACATTATAATTATTCTTTATTTATTTTAAATAAAAATTTTTTTAAGTAATACTTTATACTTTTTGAGAAAAAAATTCATTCTTTTCGTATTATATTATGATGGTGATGTCATCAGAAACTATGTGTTCAGTTTGGATTTGGAGTTCTTGAGTCATCATGGTCATGATGGTTGAGACTTGAGATGGAGTGGATTTTCACCTAAAGAAATTCAGAAAGTGGCAGTCGATGGAGTAGACAGTGATAATTTGGTAATTCACTGAAATTCACTGATTCGAAAAAGGCAATTCAAGCAAGGGTGATTGACTAAGTGTTCACGACAGTGCGCTTATACTTCACATTAATATTGCTTAACTCTAGCTTAGTGATCAGTAAAATTTGTTGATTTGCATTCACTGCAAATTATATATTTCAATAAAAAAAAATTCTCGATGCGAGATTCGAACCCACAACCTCAGCTTCCAGTATGAGGCTAGAAAGGCTAGAAAGGCTAAAATACAAAACATAAAAACTTCGGAGATTCCATTTTTCAGATGGAATCTTCGTACATCATTATTTCTCGCCCAAACCGCAAAATTCAAACTCGCAGCGGGAGCCTGGGGTGCCCGAGTGGTCGAGCCGAGCGAGCCGAGCATGACAAGCTCGAAGTTCATTTTCTCTTTCTAGCGCACTGAACGCATCGGACCGTTGCAGACAACCGCTCCGCCAATAGCGAAGCGAGAATGCGCGCAAAATTCTCGGAAGGGATTTCATTCTCACCGGGTTTGGCGTCACTGCTCGTCACTGCTCGTAGGTCTGCGTTCATTTCGTTCGCACTCACGGAGTGCGAAAAAGATAAACATAGACCTTCGGGGTTCATTGTGTTGGCTACATAATCGAATTTAAAAACATACCGCAGTTAATATGG
>JAPYZK010000838.1:0-41546 GCA_030522785.1 Platygaster equestris | reverse complement strand
AATCGCCATTTTTATTTTCGTTATTGTCAAAAATATCGCCAACACGGGATTGGTTGATACCCTGACAAAGAGGATGCAACTTTCAAAAGTTGCAGTTGTTTTGCAGATTTTTCGAAGATGAAAATAACTTAATCGCTGCAGTTATATTTTCATTATTTTGAGTTGAATCTAAACAAAAAAATTATAGAATTTCGCCTCTAATTGTCGTTTTTGATAATATAATTGATTGCCGATATTAATTATGTCACAATTTGATTATTAAAGATTTTAATATGTCCTTAAATAGCCAAAGATCATCATATTATCATTTATAGTATCTTCTTATTAATATATAACATTTTTGTATGATTTGTTTACATTTTCGATACTCAATAAATTGTCAACAGAAGTGACAATTTTTTAAATACTAAAAATGGAAATAAAACATTATATAGGTATTATGTATTATGAATAAGTAATTGTGAGTTATGTTATAATAGTTTTTAATGATTAAACTATAAATCATTACTTAAATTATAAAATATGTTATAATCGATAAACATTATAAAATCCCCGAAATGACAATTTGAACTGAATTTGATAGTTTTTTATCAAATATCACTTGAAATTATATGAAATAATAAAAAGCAGTAATTAATAGCACAAAAATGCCATAAATACTGTTTTTTATACTTGAAAAATTTGCAACCCAACGATAACCTTTAAAGGTTGTCGTTGGGTTGCATCCACTTTGTCAGGGTAATACATCGTTTAAAGGCGCGAAATATTTTAGAAAATTGTACTTTATTATTCACGGTAACAGTTGATTATGAATATTGAACTCTTAAAATAGATGAATAAGTTACATCAACCCTGAATGGACAATATTTGAGTAAATTTTGCATACTTGTGAATAATATGAGCTAAAATATTCCGAAACCTAAAAATCGGAATTTATCCTTGCCAAGAACTGTGAAAAATCGCACGTCTGGCGAAAAATCGTCAATCCTGACAACCTTGTTTCGTGCACTCGTACCTTGATACTACGAACATTGATGTAACGAACCCTTGATGCAACGAACGAAATGGCTTTCTTTCGTCCCCCACTCGTGCGCGTAGAGACTGGCGCGCATGCATTTTATTGCGCGCGCACAAAATGTTCTAGTGGTGGGGTCGCTGTATCGAGGGATGCGGCGCATGAGCTGCTCGTTATGTCGAGGTTCGAGTGTACTTTTTGATGATAATCCCCTATTTCCTCAACCGGTTGTCGTAGACTTGTCGGTATAATTGATATGATTGATCTCGATTTATCCCTGATTTTGTACTTCAAGAGATATTTTTTTTTCTTTTTACGAACTGTGGCGTGGTGGGAATGCATATAGAATGAAAAACTTGGAAAATTCAAAATGATGGACATTTTGAATTTCTAATTTATGATTTCCGAAATTCAAAAATTTTTATTATTGTGATATGATTAACGAACGTGATGGCAAACACTCGAAACTCTGAAAAGCTAGTAGGTAAGACTGAAATTTTTTATTATTCGGAATTTGACAAATTTTTTAAATGGGCGTCCC
Source organism: Platygaster equestris (assembly GCA_030522785.1). NCBI lineage: Eukaryota > Metazoa > Arthropoda > Insecta > Hymenoptera > Platygastridae > Platygaster > Platygaster equestris. The sequence continues at coordinate 39,990 of JAPYZK010000838.1, read as the reverse complement.
AAAATCAGAGAATAGAAAATGCATAGTTTAAACATTAGAAAAATCGGAAGATTACAACTGAATCCATAAATTGAAAAATTTGAGTCGTTTGCGAATTTTAAGACTCAGAGATTGAGATATTATATCATACGACATTATATTCTTTAAACTGTCTTAGTGGATCGGAATCTTCAAAATTTTTTTCCAACTTTCTAGCCCGAAAAATTTCCGCGGTTGCCTTGTACCCATTACGCCACTGTTCACCAACACTGTATATATATCCCTAAGAATACTTTGGTTCCTAAAAATATGTATCTAGCATTATTTTGGTAAACCTATCAACTGAAATTGTAACTCTAGACCTGATCAGATTCCCGAAAACCTTATAAGATTCCATAAATTTCTCATGAAGTTCCCTATTTCTTATTAAACAGCTCATAAGTTTCTTGAGTGGTTACAACTTGAGAAGTTACAACTTCTTAAAGTTATAACGTGGCCTCATAATTAATCGGAAAACTTATGAAGCCACCTCATAAAGTTTAAGAAAGCTTATGTTAGGTTATTTCATGAGTTTTTCAATGACTTACGAGATAACTTCATAACTTCTCAGAAAATTTATAAAGTTTGCATTCAGTCCCGGATTCACCAAACAGGCATTGTAGGCACGTGGCTAGGGGGGCAAGAATTGGGGGGGAAGCAAATTTTGGCAGAAACTTTCAAAATTTATTTCATCTGTGGAGAACTGGTACTTGACAGTAGTGTCAACATTGGAATACTTGATCTGTGGATTTTCTGCTTATTTTGTTGGTAAACGTACCAACGTAATCAGTGGAAAATGCCCAAATTGAGAAAAGGATCGATTCACACAAGCTTAGAGTTAAAATACTCGTATGTATCGATGTTTACCTGATATCGAGTACATACAACAGTCGTGGATATTTTTCTTATCTTCCCTCAATTTTGCGCATAGAAAATTACGAAATGTTGAAGCAACTATTGTTGAGGTAATTTAACTTTTTAATGGGCTAAACAATATGGAAAAGTGGAACTCGTTGGTCAGGAAAACTTCAGAAAAAATACTTTCAACGTCATTTTATCTGAATTATAAAAAAGATCAGAAGCATACCAAGTTCTTTATCGAAAATTCTAAGTCGTTACAAACATGAATTGTTTTAATGAAAAAGAACATCGTAAAAAATCTATTCAATCGATAAATGTCTACAATCAAAGAGCGCAAATAAAGATTCTCCTATGGATTTGCTCAAACTACTAAGAAGCAGCAAGTTACACACAGTTTTTCCCAATGTTGATACAATGTACCGTAACTTATTTCATAATTGAAGGAGAGAAGTGGAGGAGAAGGCCATTTTTTAGATTCTTAAATTGCCTTCTATATAACAATTATTATAAAACTACTCTTTATCAAACAACTATTGTTGAGGTAATTGAACTATTTAATGGGCTGAAAAAGATGGAGCTTGTTGTTCAGGAACATTTCAGAATTAATAATTTCATCGTCATTTTAGACATAATTTTATCTGAATTGAAAAAAAGATCGGAAGCATACCAAGTTTTTTATCAAACGTTCTCAGTCGTTACAAACATGCATGTTTTGAATGAATAAGAGCATCGTGACAAATCTATCCAATCCATGAATTTACACAATCAAGATATCGAAGTATCGTTCGCGAATGAGATGATTTCTTTCAGAAGTTATTGCGTGAAAATGAATGAAGAGAAAAACTATTTCATGAATTTGCTCAAACTGTTGAGAATCAGCGAGTTGCACACAGTTTTTTCCAATGTTAGTATGAACGTACCGTAATTTATTTTGTAATTGAGGGAGAGAAGTGGGAGAGGAAAAAATTTTCTCAATTTCTTAGGGGTGCTAAATTCTCAAATCCAGGCCTGTTTGCATTAGATGCCTCATAAGAAATACAAAACCTTCCAAGAATTTTGTGAAATCTCACCGAAATCTTATGAGGTTAGAGTTTTACGAGTGTTCGGAAAAACCAAATTAGGTTTTTCACGGTTCTACGCCCAGAATCCTCAAAAAAGCGAAAAAAAAAACTTTGTCTTCCACCGCATATACTATTTTATAAACGAGAAGTAAAAAAACTATTTTTTCTGACACATAAATTCTGTGGTACATGAAATGATTCCCCTGGTAGACACATTTTGACGTAAACAGTCATTTACGTTCATTTGACGTCAAATGTATGCTAAAACTTCACATAAGTATTGGTAAACGTGGATATCATGTCAGAGTTGACGTAAATTTCATCATGTACACTTTATGTCAACATTGATGGTTTACGTGAAGTGTTTACGCAGTGTTTGCATAGCTTTCGAGTAAACATGTCTACTCACGAATTCTTTGAGAATTCACAGTTTTTCTAGGATTTTGAACGCAGAGCCATAAAGAATCGAAGGAGAATTCCAAAGAACCTAATTTGCTTCTTCCGGAGTTGATAGGGAACACAAAGTGGTTTTTGTGTTAAATTTGGATGTTTTCCCTCAAGTAGTTTTGATTCCTTGATTTTCAGGCTGGTTTTAGAACTCGAGACCAGCAGATATTTTTTAGAAGTAGAAGAATGATGTTATTTTACAGAAAGAACAATGATTCGTTACCGACTCATCAGTATCCGGCATGAATCGTGTATTACTGCTCATTTTACGATTGCCTGAGCAACATGTATGATTATTTTTAGTCGTATTATCCATCATTCGCATTTGAAGAAGGTTTTTTGATAACAATGTTACAAGGATTGTTATGGAAAATTTTATTCTTTGCAATGATTTGGAAATAGGGGGTCGTGCATATGATATTTCATGCGACCGGGTCAGGGGGGGACCATTACGTTACGTCACGTTTTCTCGAACTTTGAAGAATATTACGTTTTAAGATTTTGAACGTTTTTGGAGTTCTTGACCAGTGAATGAAAATGTGAATTTTTCAGAATCTTGTAGCTCCGTGAGAATGTTTTGGAATTTCATTAACGTTCATGATTTCAGAATTTTTTCAGAATCATGTAAAATTCAGAGCGACTAAATTTGATTTCTTATGATGTTCTGAATAATTGATGAATTTTGATGTTTTTCCTTGCATTCCTAAGGATTTTGTGAGAATTTGTTTTTTTAGGTTGAATTTTGTAACATTCTAGAAATTGACACAGAGTTTTTGTAACATTCGAATTCTTCCACGGATGTTTTGAGGATTAAACAAAATTTTTTTGAATTTTTAAGTTTTTCCAAATAATGATTTGAATCCTTGCACATTTTGAAGAGTATTCTGCAACGGTACCGAAATACGCCTTGTTTCAGAATTTTCGTAAACTTCCAGAAAATTTAATAGAATTATATCTACTGTACATATTTCAACAATTGCATAAAAATTGTCATTTCCAAAACTTTTGATGGATATCTGAAATTGTTCTGTACATCCGTGATTTTGAGACGTATTGAATCACTTTATCAAATTCGGAAAATTCATGGAAAAATTTGACTTTTTCTAACTCTTGCGAGAACTTCATGTGAATTCACGATATTTGTCATAATTTTTATGGATTCAGAAGCACAGTAAAAACTATATGGAATTTTCGTGTATTCATTCAACTTGAAAAAAATTATGGGTCTTATTTCTAACGAAGAATTGTATACATTCATAATGTTCTAAGATTATAGTTGTTTTCTATTTCGATTTCAAGCACACGTTTACGTGAAGTATACACTGAGCTTACATAAATCTTATGTTAACTGTTTGATAAACAGTATACGTAAATTGTTCACATTAAATTTACACAAAATTTGTGTAAGCCGCTTACATAAAGTTCACGCAAACCTTACCTTAAATTTGTGTAAACTGTGTACATGAACTTAACATAACTATGGGGACGCATTAGCATGTAAACTTCAGGAAAACATGTCTGTTATTTAATCAAACGTGTCTTAGAAGCTCATTCTCTAAATGATAATCCACAACAGAGACGTTAATCTAATTCCACTTAAACTTAAAGTAATATCCACAAAGATTTCATCAAAAACTGTGAAATGACGTCGAAGGTGTCTAAAATGGCCAACAATAAGAAATCGCGTGACATATCATGCATACAACCCCTGAGACAGAGTTCGTTTTATCGTAGTGATAAAACTGCTGCCTTTAAATGGAGTTCAATCCACTCCCCAAAACTGAATAAAAATTCTCCCAAAATCACATTCAATGGCAGCAAATGAAACCCCGATCGCCCTTAAAACAACCTGTTTTCCAAAGGAAGCGACATTTTATCCTCCAAATTGTGTTGGCATGAAAGGACTGGTCCTCATTTTATCACGTGACCAGCAGTCGTAAACGGCGACCTAGCGGACATGTAAATCAAAGACTTAAGTTAAGAGTGTTAGACCAACCAAACAAAAAAACGTAGAAGCGAAGAAACCGATGAATGACTGGTTCGTACAACGAGCAAAATTTTCATTTTCGCGAAATAGCTCAGAGAAGCAGTGGCTAACACGAGCTGCTTCTGCTTCTCATCGAACATTCTCTCTTCCACTCTTCATACTTCGCTATATTTTCAACGCTTTCGAACGCTTACGTTGCTTTGGTCCAAGCTTCATGTCCGTTACGCGCGAACGATGTCCTCTAACACATTCACCGCTCTGTTCGTCCTGTCTCTCGCTTCGACTAACAAAAAACCCAATTGCGCGACATTCCTACGTGCTTGATCAGGGGATCGAAAGTTCCGAGTTCTTTGGATCTGAGTTAGATGTAACAGGATCGACTTTACGAACCAAGAACTTTCGATCATCATTTGACGATCATACTTTGTTGACCTTGTGAATGCACTAAGATAACACTTGTGTACTCTTTGAAATACAGAAAGCTTTCGACGTCCTCGGGTTCACCCAGGAGGAGAAGAACAACATCTACAAGATCACCGCCTCTGTCATGCACATGGGTGGCATGAAGTTCAAACAAAGGGGTCGCGAAGAACAAGCCGAGGCTGATGGAACTGAGGTAAATACGGGAGTGATGGTGTAACCCGTGTGAGAATGGTACGCGTTCCGAACAAGTTCTTGTAGGATGTGTTTTGAACGCGTTTTTGGAACTCGGTCGAAACGCGTTTTTTTGGAAGGTGTTTAGGAAGCGTTTTCGATGCATTTGAAATACGTTTTCAATGCGTTTTAAAACGTCTTCGGAACATTTCGTGAAAGCGTTTTGAACTGATTTGAAAGACGTTCAAGACGCGTTTTGAACTAATTCGGTTCACGTTTTGGGTGTGTTTTTGGGTAATTCAAAACGTGTTTGGAACGCCTTTTCAGAACGTGTTTCAGATGGTTCTGAGAGTGTATTTGAGAGGTGCTCGTATGGAACGTGTCAGGATCTCGTTAGAAATCGATTAGAAACACGAACCGAACGCGTTTTGAGAACGCATTTACAATGTTCTGATTGATATGTTTGTAACGCGTTATTTTTGAACGTGTTCGGAACGCATTCTAAGAAAGCGTCTTAGACTGATTTCGTACGAGATCTAAACGCGTTTTGAAATGAATTGAAACACGTTCCAAACGCGTTTTGAACTGATTTTGAACACATTGTAGACGCGTTTTGAACTCATTTGAAACATGTTTCTAACGCGTTTTAAACTGATTTAAAACGTGTTCGGAAAGCATTTTTTTACCGTGTTTTAATAGCGTGTTTGAAACGCGTTTTCATAACGTGAGACGGTTATAAAAATTTTTTGAAACGCATTCGCATGGATCGTGTTAGAAACGCGTTTTGAACCGATTTGTAATTTTTTTGTAACACATTTTGAGATTACGTTTTGAACTGATTCAAAAAACCGTTTAGCCTCGTTTGAAATTGACTTGAAACATGTTTTCAACTCTGTCAAAACGTGTCCGAAACGCTTTCGAATAGCGTATTCAAAACGCGTTTTCAGAACGTGTTTGAGACGGTTTGAAGAATGTGTTCCAGACGCGTCCCTATAAAATATGTTAGAAACGCGTCTAAAATGAATACACAAGACGCGTTTCGAGAATGCGTTTGCGACCGAAGCCGTCTTGGAACGATTTGAAAAGAGATTTCAACGAGTTTCGAACCGATTCGCAATACGTCCTGAACGCGTTATAGAATCATTTAAAATGTATTTGAAACGCGTTTTGATCACGTGTTTGAAACGCGTTTCAAGAACACGCGCGAGACTCGTTTCGATAGCACGTGTTCAGAACGTGCTTGAAAAGCATTTCGATAAAATGTTTGTAACGCGTTCTTATGAAGCGTGTTTCGAACTCATTTTGAACGAGTTCAACACACGTTTTGAAAGCATTCTGAACGCGTTTCGAGAGCGAGTATCATATAGATGTAAAACACTCTTCAGACGCATTTTACACCGATTTGACACACGTTTTCAACGCGTTTTGAACTGCTTTGAACGTGTTTGAAACATTTTCGCAGAACACATTTTGATATCGTATTCAAAACCTGTTTTTAGAATGTTTTTGAGATAGTTTCAAAGATAGGTTTGTGACACGTTTGTATGAAACGTGTCAAGAACGCTTTTTGAATGAATACAAAACACCTTCCAAACGCGTTTTAAGAACGCATTTGCAATGTGTTCTGATAATGTGTTTGTCACGTGTTCGGAACACATTCAAAAAACGCGTTCTGGACCGATTTGAAGCAAGATTTAAATGCGTTTTGAAGTAGTCGGAAACCCTTTTCGAACTGATTCGAAGCGTGTTTGGAATGCATTTTGATAACGTGCTTGGAATGCGTTTAGCGTATTCGGAGAGAGTTTTCAGAACCTGTTTGAGACGCGTTCTCACAGCACGTGCTTAGAACGCATTTCGATAACGTGTTCATGACGCATTTTCATCGGGCGTGTTCCGAAGGAATTTTAAACAAATTCAAAACACATTACAAACGCATTCTGAAACATGTTTGGAACGCGTTTTCCGCGCATACCAAAAAAAGTCTGTCTGAGTTTTCAGTATAAGAAAGATGAAAAAATTTTTGATGAAAATTGTTTCACTTTCTCAAAGAAATCACGTTTGCAACGCGCTCTGAATGCGTTCTCAAAACAAGTTCAATCAATTTGTTCTAAAAACGCGCTCTCAATGTGTTCTTAAAACGCATTCCGTGATGCGTTTTCTTTTCACTCTGGTAATAACGGAAAACTAAATTTCCGTGGTCCAACAGGAAGGTGAACGCGTAGCGACGTTGTTGGGCGTCGACTGCCAAGACTTGTACAAGAACTTGCTGAAACCCAGAATCAAAGTCGGTAACGAGTTCGTGACCCAGGGTCGTAATAAAGACCAGGTCGCGTACTCCGTCGGCGCCATGTCCAAGGCCATGTTCGACAGAATCTTCAAATGGTTGGTTAAGAAGTGTAACGAGACTCTGGACACCAAGCAAAAGCGACAGCACTTCATTGGTGTGCTGGATATTGCTGGTTTTGAAATTTTCGACGTGAGTACCTTTCCCTCTTGGCGACGCCTTTACTTGAGATATTTTGTGCGAAATCTTGGAGAAAAAAGCTTATAATAACGATCATATTTTTCAATAATTAAAAAAAACGTAGGACATTTTTAAAATTCGGAAAAAACTGTTTTCGGGTCCAAAATTATGCGTACAATTATTTGAAATGAGAAACTTTGTTGTGAAATGACTCTATTGTTATACACATCAGAGAGAAAAAAACAAATAATGGTGTATAGTAGTCAATCGTTTCCTCAGTCTCTTTTGTATGTAATTAGTCGCAGTTTGAATTCACATTATGTGGGATCTTTGTCAAGACTGGGAGGTATAAATTTTTTCGAAGATTTCGTTACAAGCCACATTAATTCCCCACCGAAAATAGGAAAACGTAGATCCTGGTCAACCGTCGCCGAATCGCCCCCCAACTTGATGTAAAATTCTTTCGTTTCCCCCCTAGTATAACGGCTTTGAGCAGCTCTGTATCAACTTCACCAACGAAAAGCTCCAACAATTTTTCAATCACCACATGTTCGTACTCGAACAAGAGGAATATAAAAAAGAGGGCATCAATTGGGTTTTCATTGATTTTGGAATGGACTTGTTAGCTTGTATTGAGCTGATCGAAAAGGTACAAGTCCCCCGAAGAGTTAAACTCCTTTTCCGGAGTGCGAGTTTTCTCTAAAATATCCTTCTAGAGCATTTGGAATGAAAATATTTCCGGTGCATCTTCCCAAGACCACTTGAATTTGGTTTTCTTTGTTGTTATGGACACAAAGTTCATTTTGCCATCCTTAGATGTCAGTCCCGTACCCTGGAAACGCACTTGCACTTCATGACTGAAGTTTCCCTTTTGGTAGAAAGAACCCGAATCAAAATGAATGACATTCAGTTTATTAATCGATCACTCCAAAAGTTAACAGACCGACTGATAAGCATGAATTGATTCCGTAGATATAGATTCTTTGAGATCTCGCAGAAATTACGCACTGTTAATCAGTGAACTACGTTCGATCGTGAAAGGTAAAGTTTTACGTGCCCCCCCCCCCCCAGACCCATTTTTGTGCCCCTTTTGAACCCTGTTTAGAGTGTATCATAATGACATACGTAGAAAAGATTCCACATATCCTGTACATTCATGTCACACACGCTCATTTCATTCCAGGACAGGACAAAGTAGATTCAGAATACTTTTTGAAATTATTTTTGAGTAGTTGTTGTACTTGGATGTCTGATTACGATGAAAATGACATCGCACGGAATCATGATTCCGCTTAGAAAGTGACTAGTTGAGACTAACATAGAGTTCGGAGATTTGGATGGAGTATATAAATGGATGTATATACATAGCATGATCACGAACGTATCAAGACTTTTTGTTACGTGGAATCTACCGAGGCAGACCCTCGCACGGATGATTACGGGGTTTGGAAGTGACGGGTTAGTCTGGAACGTTAGATTCTTAGATGTTATGGTAACGTGGCGCATTACTTTGATGACGGAGTGAAGATGACGGTAGCTTGTTACTTTTCATGCGGTAAGGGGTAGAGGAATTTTAGTAACTTTCATTTTACTAATTGTTATTTATTGGAATTGAAGGTTTTGGAGGATTTGAGAGTTTGAGAGAATATTAAAGTTCTGAAGTTGGAGAGTTTCGAAATTTGGAAACTTGGAGGAGTGTTAAGGTTTCGTGGTAAAGATTCGAAATTTATGAATTTCGAGACATATCGAAGATTCGGATTTCTAAGATTCAGAAGTTTTGAGAAATTTTGGAAAATTTTAGAGTTTTAAAATCAGAAAGTCTTGGCATTTTTTAAGTTTCAGATTTTTCGGGAGTTTTGAAGAATTTCAGGGTTTTGGAGAATGTTAATGTTCTGAAGTTCGAGAGTTTTGGAATTTGGGAATTTCGATAAGTGATAAAGCTCTGCGGAATTGTGAAGATTGAAGGTTTTGGAATTTTGAAAAACATTGAAGATTCCGATTTCTAGAATTGAGGAGTTTTTAGTTATCTTGAAGAATTTTGGAATTTTTAAATTGGAAGTTTTGGAATTTTTCGAGGTCCAGATTTTTCAGGATTATTGAAAAATTCAAGAGTTTTGAAGGATACTGATGTTAATTTGAGAGTTTTTGAATTTGGGAATTTCAAGGAGTTTGTAGAATCATAAAGTTTAAAAGTTTTGGAATTCCCAGAAATATCGAAAATTTGGATTCCAGAAATTTAGAAGTTTCGAACGATTTTAGAATTTTAGAATTTTTAAATTATAAAATTTTAAAATTTTCCGAGTTTTATATTTTTCGGGAGTTTTGAAGAGTTTTCAAGTTTTAATGCTTGAAAGTTTCGGAATTTTTGGAGTTTTAGGATGTTCCGGAGTTTTTAAAATTTTATGTAACCTGAAGTTTTGAAACTTTGAAATCCTGACGAATTGAATGAAAATTAGGAATTACAGAATTTTGAAGTCGTTAAGTTTCGGAATATTCACAAGTTGTAAAAATTTAGGGAGTTTCGAAGAATTTTAAAATTTTATAGTTTTGGAATGGAGAATTTTGAAAATTTCTAGCTTTGCCATTTCGATTTTATGACGAATATTAGAGAATTCGGAAGTTTTTACAAATTTAGAAGTTGTTCACTTTAAGATTTTTATATGTTTCAGACATTTTGAAAGTTTTGAAGAATTTTGAAGAACTGAAACCAAAAGTTTTAGAGCTATGAATTCTATACATTTTTGCGAATTTTTAAGTTTTGTATTCTCAAGATTTCATAATACTGACGAATGTAAAAGAGACTAGAAGTTCAAAAGAATTTTATAGTTTTGGAATTTCGACATTTTTCGGAGTTTAAGAGAATTTTAAAAAAATTCCAAAGAATTTCAAACTTACGTAGTTTCGAAATGTAAAAGTTTCGGAGAATTCCAAAGTTCTGCGATTCTGAATTTGGGAGTTTTTACGAATTTCGAGGTTGTCAACTTCAGGATTTTTTTACGTTTCAAACATTTTCAAAGTTTTTAAGAAATTCGAAGAACTTGGAATCGAAAGATTTGGAGTTATAAATTCTATAAATTCTGACAAATGTTGCAATTATTTCGAAGTTCGGACGAATTTGAAAGACATACAAAGTTTGAAAAAATTCCAGTATTTTTAGGAGTTATCCATAATTTTTAAAAATTTAAAAGAATATTGAAGTTGCGGAATCTCGAATTATTTTCGAAGTTGTCGAGAATTCCAAAGTTTTGCAATTCTAAATTTTGGATAATATTAAGAATTTCAAAGTTGTTCAGTTTTTGAACTTATGAAAGTTTTAGAAATTCTAGAGAATTTTAAAGAATATATAAGTTTCGGAATTTTTAAATTCCAAAGATTTTTAGCAACTCAAAATTTTGATGAATTCTAAAGTTCTAAAGATTGATAGTTGATGAGTTTTTCAAGTTTTGGGAACTCTTTGTTTACAAAAGGTTAAAATTTCTTAATTTCCACAAGTTGGCAAAATTCCAAAAGTTTCGGAATTGATAAGTTTTGGAGAATTTCACAGTTTTTCATCTTTCCGATTTTGATATTATGACGAATTTTGAAGAATTTTGGAGTTTCCGTGAATTTGAAGATGTTACAATAACTTTAGGATTTCTATGTTTTCGACATTTTGGAAGTTTTAAAGAATTTTGAAGAACATAAAACCAAAAGTTTCCGATTTTCAAGTTTTCAAAGTTCAGGCGAATTCGAAATAGATTCGAAGTTTCAAAAAATTTTGTATTTTTAAAATTTCGGCATTTTCAGAGGTTTTAGAATATTTCAGAAAATTCTGAAGAATTCCAAATTTTTTGAGTTGTAAAATTTAGAAGTCTTAAAGAATTCTAAAGTTCTGCGATGTCGAATTTTGCAGGAATCTGAAAGTATTTTAAAGTCATGGTAAATTAGGGAGTTTGCCAGTTTAAAAACTTATGAAAGTTTCGGAAATTCTAGAGGATTCAAAAGAATTTGGAAGTTCTGGAATTTTGAAACTCCAAAGACGTTTGAAAATTTCAAAATTTCGATGAGTTCTGGAGTTCAGATGAGTTTTTCAAGTATGGAGAACCCTTTGTTCACAGAACTCGCAAGAAATGTGTCTCTAAATTCGCTCAAATTAAAAAAAAAAAAAACAGTTTGAGAAGCAAAATACACTGATATCATTTTTCATCCATTGTTTTCAGTATCTGAATGTTCAGATGAAGTTAACATTTCCATAAAAAATGTAACGGCAAAGTAACAGTACATTACTTTCCACATACAGTAACAGCAACGAGTTACTTCCTTTTTCGTAGTAGCGGTAACGTAATGAGTTACATATGTCACCTAAGTAATTCTAACCTTACGCGTTCCAATTCTCCACGTACCATTTCCAAACCCTGAAAAATCACAAACTTGACGTTGGCAAAGTACCACTCCGACAAAGGCAGATAAAATGACAGCCGTTTTGCCCTTTGCTCGAACAGTTTAACAGCTTCGAGCAGCTCTGCATCAACTTCACCAACGAGAAACTCCAGCAATTTTTTAACCACCACATGTTCGTCCTCGAACAAGAGGAGTACACGAAGGAGGGCATTGAGTGGTCCTTCATTGACTTTGGCATGGACCTACTCGCATGTATCGAACTCATAGAGAAGGTATAACCGACAGACAGTTAACAGCGCAAACGAACTGTTCTGAAGCGGCTTGAAACTACAGCAGCCAGCGACTAACCTAACGCTTGTTCGTGAATGTCCACTGTATACTATTGTTCGTCGTTTCGATGTTTGGTCTTCAATTTTGTCTAATCACGACGAGACGCACCGATTCCCCACATTGCCGGGAAAAATGGTGACAATCGTGCCCGACGCCGGACTAAACCCATAGTCCATTTGTCACGCGTTTTTACCCGGCAACGTTCGCGCCATTGGATTCCCTGATCGGAAATCGCAATGCCTGCCCCGACGTCATCACACTCAAACCTCCGCTCCCGAAAGCGTCTTGAGAGAACGTCTTTATTTCCGTTTGCCTTTGCTCTCGAACAGTTCAACGGCTTTGAGCAACTGTGCATCAACTTTACGAACGAGAAGCTGCAGCAGTTCTTCAATCATCATATGTTTGTGCTCGAGCAAGAGGAGTACACGCGAGAAGGCATTGAGTGGACCTTCATTGACTTTGGCATGGACCTACTCGCGTGTATCGAACTCATAGAAAAGGTACAAGTTATAGCGGTCCGAAAGAGTACCGAAAGACGAGAGTCCAACTAGAGAATTGAAGGCTAGAGAGCCGAAGGTTGCCTGTGTGGAAGCGTTCCGCGCTTTTCTTGGGTTTCGAAAAAGACGGGAAGTCAAGAATCTCTGCTGTGTCCTCTATCTTTCTTTTCTTCGCCTACCTCCCGTTGCTACTGACAGAACCTTTGATTACTTTGTTTTGACAAGTAAAAAAGCACTGACGTCGTGTTACCATCCTCCCGTCCATGTCATTATACAAACCGACCCATATACCCCAGGTCCTTGATACAACTTCGAGTAACATACATCACAGTTGACGCCATAGACGTTTTATACATGGACTGCGCGTTCTCCTATACTTCCCATGTAAATAGCACGTTCGAACATGATCTTCAAGATGGCGGATGAGTGTGTACAAAAGGTGTAATGTTACGTTGCGGCGGCTCTATTGTTTTGGGCCCTCAAAGGTAATATAACCCAGTTAGCAACGAAAGGTTCCAGAAATGTTTTTTTCTAAAACGTTTCCGAAACGTTTCTGAGATCAAAAAATGCCCGGTTGGAAGTTTAATTTCTCAGAAACGTTTACAAACGTTTTCGAAACGTTCCTGAAACCTTTAGTTGTTAACTGGAAATGAAATCATGTTTAAACGAGAAAATCAAAGACGCGGTCGTTGTATACAACGTCTGTGGCTGACACCCATTGTTTTTCCCTCACCTTTAACCTGGCATAAAACAGTAATTTTGACCGCTGTCTTGCCTTTTTGTTTGTTTCCATCGTCCTACACGAACAGTTCAACAGCTTTGAACAGCTCTGCATCAACTTCACCAACGAGAAGTTGCAGCAGTTCTTCAACCATCACATGTTCATTCTCGAGCAAGAGGAGTACCAGCGCGAGGGCATTGAATGGGAGTTCATTGACTTTGGCATGGACCTCCAACAAACCATTGACTTAATCGAGAAGGTACTACTCGATGAAAAACGGCGACAAAGCGTCGAGTATATGACGTGCTGTTTATTTGAACGTACATCCATTTAAGTGTTCTCGGATATACAGCCCTTACGGAAATTCCCTTCAACTTCAACTTTCAGGGTTATTTCGATCACTCAACTTGGTTTAACCCTCAACTTTCAGGGTTATTTCGATTACTCTTGAGTTGGATGATGTAACAATGATAATAGAATAATAATATGTCAGAAAAGTCCATAGATGTATCATAGATGTGTCCATAGATATTTTACAGATATGTATGTCATTGATATCTATATGTCCGAGAAGTCTATGGATAAGACTTGGATATGGCATAGATATTAGTAGATATTACATAGATATGTTATAGATATCCATAGATATGTCATTGATATCCATCGGTACTGCATAGATATCTATTGGTATGATATAGGTATCCATGGATATACAATAGATATATTATAGATATCGATGGATATTTGATAGATATCCATTGATAAATCATAGATATTTTTAACTATTTCGCACGAATATGTCGAAGATATCCATAGATATGTCATAAATATTTATTGATATTGTATAGATATCCATTGATGTGACATAGATATCTATGGATATTCCATAGATATGTCATAGATAACCGTAAATTTGTCATGGATATTCATCACTATTCTATGGATACGTTGGAGATATCCGTGGATATACCATAGATATCAATAGATATTTCATAGATTTCATGAACCTTAACTTGAGGGTTAACCCTGAAAGTCAAGGTTTAACCCAGCATGTTGAGAGTTAACCCTCAAGTTGAGAGGAATTTCCGTAAGGGAGGAACTGGAGAACAATGACAGGGCTGAAGCTTGAGATAGAGAGATTTTTATTCACTCTAACCTTAAAGTTGATACTTAAATAGATATTTCTGTATCGAAGAAACGATATTTTTTCCTGCAGAATTACAAGCATAATTTTGTAACCTTGCTGTATCAGGAATTTCGATTTCAAGTGCTTGCGATGTCAGAATTAGAACGAAATCCATTCTTTGGAGAAAATAATATTCACGCAGAAATAGTGTTTTGAGTTGTTTGAGATACGAGTATACTTTGAAACATCATGTTTGAAATTGAGATCCGAGACTTCGAGCTTGGAGCTCAATACTCTCAAGTTTACAGTTCAAACTTCAAGTTTGGAGTTCAGTTTGGAATTTTGAAGCTTACAGTATAGAAAATGAACTTCCAATTCGGTTTTACAACTCATACTCCAAAACTAAAGTTTCCGAAAAAAAGTTCAAACTCAAAGTTTTCGAAATGAATTTCAGCCTTGAAGTTCCGGAAATTGATATCCAGATTGAATTTCAAACTTAAATTTTCCGAATTGAAGTTTAAGCTTGAAGTTTCGTATGCAGTTCGATCTTGGGGTTCTGGAAGTTATTTCTAGCTTACAGTTGCGGAATGAAACTTGGAAATTTCAACTGGAGATGTAAATTGAAGGTTTGTAATTAAAGTTCAGACTTGAAGTTTTCAATATAAACTGCAATATTGAAGTTTCGGAAGTTGACTTCTTGCTTGAAGTTGTGGAATGAAACTTCATTCTTGAAGTCAACAAATTAAAGATTAAATTCGACGTTTAAGCCTGAAGTTTCCAGAGTTAATTTGCAGTTTTAAATTGGGGGAGGAAACTTCAAACATGAAGTTTCCGAATCAAAGTTCAAACTTTATGTTTCTAAAATGAACTCCAAGTTACGAAATTAAGTTTCAAACTTGAAATTGAAAAAATTAAAGTTCAAACTCGAAGTTTCTGAAATGAAATTCAAACTTTAATTTTCCGAAATGAATTTCAAAATTGATGTTTTCGATGTAAACTTCACCCTTGAAGTATCGGAAGTTATTTTCTAGCTTAGAGTTGGTAATCAAATTTCACATACTAAGTTTCCAAATTGAAGTTCAAGTTTGAAGTTACCAAATCGAAGTTCAAACCTGCAGTTTTCGATATGTATTATAACCTTGAAGTTTCGGAAGCTCATTTCTGGCTTGTGCTTGCAAAATTGAAATTTTAATTTGAAGTTTCTGAAATGAAGTTCAAACCTGAAGTTTCCGTATTGAAGTTTAAACTTGAAGTTTGCTCCATGAACTTGGACCTCGAAGTTCCAGAAGCTCGCGTTGATCGGATTCAATTACATTCAATCGTTAGCCATAATTTTCCGCCCTAGGGTTTTCTCGAAATTTTTCGCCCTCAAACACGAACAGCGATCTTCCGCTCGCCTCGCAAGCACAAAAAATCCAAATTCCTCAAGCACAAATCTATTTCTCACCTATCGTGAAAAAAAGTATTTTCTTCCCCTCCAAAAAACGTTGATTTTGACGAAAACGATTTCAAAATCAATTCCAGCCCTGAACAACACTCAATACCAAAAACAAAACACTATTTCCAAGCATGCACATCATCCACTCACCAGCATGATCATACCTCTCACATCTTCAGATCAGCGCTCATTCCAACTCTCCTTCTCTGTACTCTACATTACCTTCAGCTCGTGATTTCCATTCCCCGCATGTAGAAAAAACGATGATTATTTCAGGTCAAAATGATACCATCGTATCTTCCCCTTATGTTTACTTTAATTTATCAGCAGCAGTCCGGGACGTGTACGACGATACGAGCATGAAAATTTCTTAACCTCTTTCACTTTCTTCTTCTTTCTTTTCACTGCCTTCTTTGTTTTGATTGTTGATGTGGCACGTGTTGTATGCATGCACACCACCACCCTGTTTTGATACCCGCACTCTCAGTTCAACGGCTTCGAGCAACTCTGCATCAATTTTACGAACGAAAAACTTCAACAATACTTCAACCATCACATGTTCGTCCTAGAACAAGAGCAGTACGAGCAGGAGGGTATAACGTGGACTTTTATAGATTTTGGTATGGACTTGCAAAAAACCATCGATCTCATCGAAAAGGTAAACGCTTTGCGATTGGCGAATCGTGGAGCCCGCATGTTTGCACTGAATTTCGCATCGGCCACCGGCAACTAACTTATAGGCTACTTGTAGATCTTGGTACTTTGAGATCGAAAGAATCATCGTAACTGGTAGTCGTCGCGCGGAACATTGTTCTGGGCGATCGGCTACAGTTTCTGACATCGTAGACATCATTTTTGTTCGCGCTTGAAATTTGTAGTTGTCGAGTTTTGGATGTTCAAGTAATTCATGATTTCATTGCTTATGGTAATGGATTAGATACATTGAAGTTTTCAATTCATGGTATACTTTACCAATCATGTGTCACGGATCATTCGGTAACAATTGAGGCTAATTCTGGAGGTTTTTCTTGTCGGGCCAGGGGTGTGCTTGGAATGTTTTGGAGTTTATCAGGAAAATTGGGAAGTTTACGATGTGATTTGATAAATTTTTGGACATTTATTGTGGATTTACAAAATTTTTTGGGAAGGAAAGAAGAAGTTACGAATTTAATATAAATTCTTAGCTATATCTAGCGAAAACATCGATGTACAAATGTCACCAAAATTTTTACGATGTTTTGAAAGTTCACATTTTTTTGATTCTCGATCATTTTTGCAACTGATGAAAATCTATTGAACTACTCTCAATTTTGGAAAACTTCAGTCATTTTTTCAAACATCGAAAAAATCCAAAAAAGTCATGTTTTTTATCAACCTTGAAACTATTTAATACCGAACAAAAAATTTCCGAAAAGTACACCACTGGATCT
The DNA here is from genome assembly GCA_030522785.1 of Platygaster equestris. Classification (NCBI taxonomy): domain Eukaryota; kingdom Metazoa; phylum Arthropoda; class Insecta; order Hymenoptera; family Platygastridae; genus Platygaster; species Platygaster equestris. The sequence continues at coordinate 22,636 of JAPYZK010000838.1, read as the reverse complement.
GACACTATTCCAACGCTCTGCTTTATCGAATTAATTGATCACATAACTTCAGTAGAGACAGAAAAGACAATAAAGCAAAGAAAAATTTCGCTTTGTTTCGAAGAAATCGATGAAACTATCAAAATTGTTAGGACTAATAAACCTCCCGAACTCGCTATAACCATCCTAATTTTCCCAAATTTAGCCGATGGGTATCTTGTCCATCCTGGAAGAAGAGTCTATGTTCCCCAAGGCGACGGACAAGACCTTCGAGGAAAAACTGAACAACAACCATCTCGGCAAGAGTCCCAACTTCTTGAAGCCAAAACCACCGAAGCCCGGTCAAATCGCCGCTCACTTTGCCATCGGGCATTATGCTGGAAACGTAAGTTCCGAATTTACGATTTTATCCTTTCCTACCTCACCTGTGAACCCATCAGGCACGGATTTACAGCACAGGCATTGTAGGCAAGAGTTGGAGGGAGGCACATTTTGACGGAGACTCTCAAAATTTGTTTTATTCGTGAAAAACTGGAACTTGACAGTAGTGTCAATATTGGAACACTTGATCTGTGGATTGTGTACATTTTGTTAGTGAATGTACAAACATAATCCCTAGAGAAAGAAGTGATGAAACGTGCCGCGTGTATCGAATGGTAATCGATAATCTATCGAAATCGTGTAATACGCTCACTTCAGTGCGATGGTTTTGACGGTTCGTGAGTTGCGCGCGAGTTTGGAATTAATCGATGCAGAGGTATAGTTAGGAATGTCCATAGTAACTGATAAAAATTCATGGGAATCGATGGAAATTGTTGTAAATCAATGGAAATAAATAAAAAACGATAGTGATTGATGGGAATTCATATAAATTCATAAGAGTTGGTGGCAATTGATGGGAATTGTTATAAATTGATAGAAATTGATGAGAATTAATTAAGAAATTATGGGAAAGAAAAGAAATCTATAGTAATAATTGATGGGAATTTATAGTAATTCATGAAAATTGATGGGAATAAATTGGAATCGATTGTGATTAATAGGGATCGATGGGAGTTAATACAAATTGATAGAAATAAACGAAAATCAATAGAAATTGATATGAATATTCATGAGGATTCATGAAAATTAATGAGAATCGATGAGAATAGAGTAACAATCGACGAGAATGAATGAAAATCAATAGTAATTGATGGGAATTAATAGGAATTGATCAAAATTAATGGGAATTGATCAGAATTAATAGAAATTGATAGGAATGAACGTAAATCAATAAGAATGTATTTTATAGGAATTCATAGTGATCGAAGTTGATTAGAATTAACGGGAATTCATGGAAATCGATGGGAATTGGTAGGAATCGATAAAAATTGATAGGAATTAATGGAAACAATAGTATATAATTAATGAGAATTCATGGGAATCGATAGAAATTCATAAGAATAAATGGGAATTGATAGAAATTAATGGGAATTGATGTAGTTAATACGATAGTAGTTGATAGTCATTTATGGGAATGGGTGGGAATCGATAGGAATCGATAGAAATCGACGAGAATAAATGGAAATTGATAGTGATTGATGAGAATTAGTTCGTATGAATTCATAGGAAACGATAAAATTGACAGAAATTAATGGGAAATAAAGGATAGATATTAATAGTGCATGATGGATGAGAATTTATAAGAATTCTTGAAAATTGATGGGAACTGATTGAAATTCATCAAAATCAATGAGAATCGATGAAATTTTATGGCAACTGATGAAAATTGATGGGAATGAATCAAAATAAATGATTATTGGTAGAAATCCATAGGAGTCGAGAGCTGATAGTAGATATTAATGGGAATGAATGGAAATCAATAGTGATTGATGGGCATTTATAGGGATCTATGGGAATTTATAGGAATCAGTGGGAATTCATGAGAATCGATAGAAATTCATGAAATTAGATGGAAACTAATAGGAATTGTCAGAAATCCATATGTAAAGTATGAAATATCCATTGACATTCGTAATAGCATGTATAGGAATTATTCGAAGAAATTATAATCGTAAAATGCAGGCGCGCATAGCGCGCGCATCATGTCTAGTAAGTGAAAAATGCTCGGATTGGGAAAAAAATCGATTCACAGAAGACGTATGTATCGATGTTTCCCTGATATTGAATACACGCAACAGTTGTGGATCTTCTTGTTACCTTTTTTCAATTTTGCGAGTCTAAAATTACAAAATGTTGAAATAACTATTGTTGGGGTAATTGAACTTTCCGATGAGCAGAACAAGATAGAAAAGTGGAACTCGTTGGTTGGGAAAACTTCAGAATAAGTACTTCCAACGTCATTTTAAACAGAATTTCATCTGAATTACAAAAAAGATCAGAAGCATACCAAGTTCTGTATCGAAAATTCAAAGTCGTTAGAAACGTGCATTTCTCGAATGAATAAGAACATCGTGACGAATCTATTCAGTTGATGAATTTGTACGATCAAGATATCGAAGCATTATTTGCAAATGAGATGATTTTATGATAAAGTCTATTTGATAAATAAAATATGTCATTAGCTGTCAAAGTAATTGTCACATCGTTAACCTCGAAAATCTTTTATTGAAGAAAATTACATTTTATTAAATTATGTCACTTAAGCACCATTACACAGTCAAAATCGTTCATTTATTAGTGACACGATTTCTTCATAAAATGTTCAATCTCACATCTTTCTTTCGACGTAAGTACATCGGATTTTCGTTTTTGTTGTTTATATTTTTATGAAGAATTGACGAAAAATATTTATAGCCCCTGATGAGGATCTCACTTGGCAGATCGAAGCGTAGGGAAAAAGAAAATAAAACTGACTGGGAATATCGAAAAATATGGATTTTTCTTTATTATAAAGTATTTGCGTAAAAAAGAACGCAGAGAAAAATGCTTCCATGGATTTGCTCAAACCACTGAAAAACAGCGAGTTACACATCGTTTTCCCCAATATTGATATAACGTTCCGTAACATATTTCATAATCGAAGGAGTGAAGTGCGAGAGGAGGCAGTTCTCTCAATTGCACACGAATCCTTAAATCCGGTCCTGGAACCCACCCATGACAATCCTTCCGAACACTGTCCTCCAGGTACCATACAACATCACCGGCTGGTTAGAAAAGAACAAGGATCCGTTGAACGACACCGTGGTAGACCAGTTCAAGAAATCCAGCAACAAACTCTTGGTCGAGATCTTCGCTGACCACCCGGGACAGTCCGGCGGCGGTGGCAAAGATGACAAAGGACGTGGTAAAAAGGGAGGTGGATTTTCAACTGTCTCTTCGTCCTACAAAGAGCAGTTGAACAACTTGATGACGACCTTGCGAGCCACGTCGCCTCACTTCATCCGTTGCATCATTCCCAACGAGAACAAACAACCGGGTGTCATCGATTCCCACTTGGTCATGCACCAGCTGACCTGTAACGGTGTACTTGAAGGCATCCGTATCTGTCGCAAAGGCTTCCCCAACAGGATGAACTACCCGGACTTCAAACTTCGGTAAAACAAACATCCATTCGTTTCCACTCTAGGTCGCGTTATCTCTTCGAAGTGGTTCAAAAAATTTTACTAACGATTCGTTGCCTCCGACAGTTATATGATCTTGAATCCGCAAGCAATGACCCAAGAGAAAGACCCGAAAGTCGCAGCTGCCAAGTGTTTCGAATCAATTGCTCTTGACGAAGACTTGTACAGAATCGGTCACACCAAGGCTAGTTACAATGCATATTTCAGGAATGGACATGTTCTCCCCATTCTGTTAGACTTTTACGTTTGTGACTTGAAAACTCCCAGAGAATGCTGAATGTTATTTCGTGCCCCGTGACCCCGAACTGATATTAATAGCCTTCCCCGTGATTGATTGTTAGGGAAAATCGATTTCCATACGTTTCACCTTCGACAGTTTTCTACCCCCTAGTTTTCAGAAATTTACCGACCGACGAGGCAGCTGCGCGAAGGATTCAAACGTTTGCGTAATTCCCTTTCATGTACGTGTGACCCCGATCTTTAGGTACAAAATTTTGGCGCCGAAAGGGGTCGACGCAGCGGGAGACGACTTGCAAAAAGCCGCGCAAGCTGTTCTGGAAAGTTCCGGACTTGACCCTGAGCAGTATCGTCTTGGACACACCAAGGCATGCAATTTTCCAACAATCTCCATAAAATTTATTTGCAGATACTTTTCGAGCTGATTGTTGTGGCCATGAGTTTTAGCCTTGTCACTAGTTTTGGCGTCATCCAAAATCACAAGACACTCCACTCGAAACTGGGACATTGTGCTTACATACGTGTAGTTTAGCGGCATTGATTCATTTTTTTATTTTACTCAGTGGCGGATCCAGAGGGGATGGGGGCTGTGAATTAGCTTATTATTTAGTTATATTATAATTATTATTATTGCTTACTTTTAACTTTGCTTTAAACCCGAAAATATAAATTTCTTAGACAAATAGCAGTGTATTTGAGTCAAAAAGGTCATTTTGCAGATTTTATTGTTTTAGCATAGTGAAATGTATAATGAATCCGGAAGTTTTCGAATAGGAGAATTCATTTATTATAAGAAATTTCGGAATTAAATCTTTAACATTCAGAAATGAAATTTTTAGGGTTTCGAATTCTAGATTTATGAATCATATATTTGAAGTTCGCAAAAATATTCGAAAATTTCAGGATTTCGAATTCCTTTATCCTTGATATTTTCAACATTGAAATTCTTACATTTCACGAATGAAATGAAACTTTAAGAATGTAAAATTCTCGATATAACTGATTTTAAATTTTTCAAAATTTTAATATTTTTGAAAAATTATTCTGAAGTTTCTGAATTTACAGTTTGTTCGATCTTAAAATTTTCGAAATTCAAATTTTAACATAACAAAATATTCGATTTTTCTAGGTTCTCATTATCTTTGTTCCAAAATTGAAACTTTAAATTGAGGGAAATTTCTTTTTCTTAGCAAGTTATTTTTAAGTTTACATTTTCTAAATTTCGTGGCAATCAAAATCACTAAAATTATCAAGATCTTAAAATTTCAGAAATGAAAAGTCCAACATTGAAAACTTGCAGTTAAAAAATTCTGAATTATACAAATTATAGAATTCGAATGTGTGATTTCTCAACTTCGTATTTTTAAAAATATGATCACAAAATACTAAAATTGAAAAATTTCAAAGGTCATACATTGCAGAATTAAAATCCATAAATTAGAAAACTCAAAGAAGGAAATTCTATTTCCCAGATTTTCGCAGTTCATTATAGACTTGAAACATTCCCAAAGCTTTGAAATCTGAAAATTGTTTTTTGTTTCCACACTTCTGAATTTCAAAACTTGAAAAATTGGAACCTTTAAAAATTTCTAAAACTCCGAAAATTCCAAAAATGCACTTCTACCGGAATAATAATAAAAAAACTATGCCATCCTTGTATTAAATTGGATCAAATATAATAAATCAATTTATCGAAGCAAAACTGAAAATTTCCAATTTTGTCGTAGCAACAACTCTTTAACTCAAAATTGTAAACTCTCTGAATTAAGAATCTCTCATATTATACTAATAAATAATCGTTATTCAGTTTCTGAAAACTTTTGTCCATAAACCAAAGCCCCCCCAAAATTAAATTCCAGATCCGCCACTAATTTTACCCAAACATACCTCATTGTGAAATTATGCGAGTGTACAAGTTTCTAACACCTGGTTTTCCTTTTTCTTTTCACATTCGCTTTAAAAACGTGTGGAACAACGCAGATACAGAATTCTGTGCGCCAAATACGTTAAAGACTCGACGGAACCTAGTCAGGCCTGTCTAGATATCCTGAAAGCGATAAATATACCGACAGAACAGTATCGCATGGGCCAAACCAAGGTACTCGACACCATTGGTGCACTGGAATTTCTTAACATCCATTGTGTCGCAGCTTTTTAACGGCCAAATTCGAACTCGAAATTTTTTCAGAAGCAGCACTGACAATGAAAAATATGTGTCCAGCTAACTAACCAGGTGGCGAAACGTCTTCGCCGATTTTTTTCCTTGCGCTTTTTCCTAACGCGAAATATTCAAACGTCCTGAATAGAAATCTGCTGAATAATCGACGCATGTTTTTTATCACGGAATCGACTTTTTACCCCTCTAAGTCCGAATCAGTGGAATTTCAATATTTCTCAGTGTATTACTTTCCACTAACAGATAGGTGAAATTCATTGATTGATTAAACAGTCATTACATCACGTGACTTTTTTCTGTTGTTTTGCATTTCACTGAAAAGGATGTAAAGAGAACGCATCGAAAGTTACACGAAATTTCGATGATCTGGAAAATTCGATTCTGACCTCAACTAATCGATTTTTAAACCAGCATGAAATTCGAGAAGGACGATACTTTGACGTGAAAAATGGTCGAAATATTCTCCTTCGGTGTTGAAAATATCATTTGATAAGAGCAAAATATTTTGGAACAGGTATTCTTCCGTGCCGGAGTGTTGGGTCAGATGGAAGAATTCCGTGACGAGCGTCTCAGCAAGATCGTCTCCTGGATGCAAGCGTACGTCAGAGGTTATATCTGCCGTAAAGATTACGTCAAGCGGCAGGAGCAACGTTTGGCCTTGCAAGTCGTCCAGCGCAACTTACGCAAGTACCTTAAGCTCCGTACCTGGCCGTGGTACAAACTGTGGACGAAGGTCAGGCCCCTTCTCAACGCCACCCGCATCGAAGACGAACTTGCGGTAAGTGCCGGCGTTTCCTTATTTGCCTCGATTTGAAACAAAGAAGCTCGGGCGTACAGAAATAAAAGTTACTTGCAACAGGTTTTGTGATTTTCGGGAAAAAAATTATGACTTGAAGACGAATGATTCGCGTTTTCAGTTGTAGAGGATGGAACGTTATGGGAGAGAATTAAAGGGGGGGGGGGGGGGTAGGGGGGAAAAGATACTATATACTTCACTTTGAATCCTCTTTTATCCATCTTCATGTTTATTCATCAACTTTATGTCCATTTTCGTCTCCTTCAGTCCACTTTGAGTCCACGCATGTCCACTTTGAGTTTCTTTATAATCTTTTAACTCCTGATAACTCCTGATGTTCCATGTTGTTTCACTTCGAATTCATTTTCGTCCATGCGCATCTTTTTTCATTCTCGTTCATCCAGTTTATATTCACTTTCACTATCTTTCAGTCTTCTCATGCACTGTAAGTCCACTGTTATTACTTTCCATCCACTTTCAATCGCCTTTAGTTTATTTCAAGCTTACTTCAAATCTTCTTCTATTTATCGTCATGCCTTTTCATCCACTTCAAGTCCATTTTCGTATACTTTATCCACTTGGACTTCACTCCTGTCTACTTTAAGTCTGTTTATGAACTTTCGACTTCTGCTAATCCGGGTAAATTCACTTCGTATTCATTTTCATTCATGGCATGCGCACCTTCTTTCATCCACGCTCATCGAGTTTGAATCTACTTTCACTGTCATTTTGTTTTCTCATCCACTTAAAGTCCACCGTTATTCCTTTCCGTCCACTTTCGATCGCCTTCCATTGATTTTAACTCCGCTTCAAATCCTTTTCTATACATCTTCATGCCTTTTCATCCACTTCGAGTCCATTTTCGTCTCCTTCAGTCCACTCTGAGTCCACCCACACCTCTGTATGAATTCGAATATTTCAAAAATTATGTATAGGCCCACTCCAAAAATTTCACACGACCTTCTTTACTTATTGATGCATATTTGTAGACAAAAAATCGAAAATGAAGCATGTCTAACTTCTTAAAAATCGTATTTGCAGATAAAATTTGCCAGTCGTGCGGATTTAATTACAAAATCCATTTGCCGTCAATTTTTCCATGAAAAGTTTATACGATTAACGAACTTTTATTATCATGAATTCTTCTTCGTACATCGATTAGTTCTTAAACAATCAATGATCGAAAGTTTTTCGTTCTTCTCAAATACAAATTTTAAAACAATCATAACCTCGAAAAAAAATATTATATTCGGATGAAGAACATGTGCGAATTATTTTTCTCTAAAGAATACTAGGAAAAATGTTCGTTTATATTGAAATTCCAGTTGTAAATCTGATGTAAAATGGCCCTTAAATACCCGACACGAGTCTTTTTCAAAAACTTCCACAAATATATAAAATAATCCAAAAACCACTCATCGGAAATCCTAAAGTTATTCGGAAAATATCGGTATGTAACGGAAGTATTCAGGAGCTTACAGGAAACTTGCTGACAGGATGACGTATGTGGCAACAAGTTTTTCTATAGATATAGAGAGATATAATATTACACTCAGATTTTCATATGATGATGAGTATAAATTATGTTTTCAGTATATTTAAGATAGTTCATCACTATCCAGAGACTTACTTTTGAATCGTGATGAAAGTTGTAACTAAATATGATTCTAGTCCGGGTAGAAACTTCGTTCCGACACGTCCTTTTCAAAAACTTCCACAAATATATAAAATAATCCAAAAATCACTCATCGGATTTCAAATACACAAAAAGTATCATCCAAAATAGCCTCCCACACATACCCAATCAATCGTACAATCGTAATGAAAAGAATCCAATCGTTTCATCACAAAAATCGATAACTTGGCACGATTGCCTCCCAATAGCCTCAACGAAAAAAGAATTGGCGCATATAATAACGGGGTCACGTTTCTACTGGTCCCTGGCCGTAATACCAAAAAGCCTTTGATATCGCGAAACGTCGGGTTCCCACTGCTCAGTATCACCGCGATCACCAACGAATTCGCGAATCCCCGCTGTCGAGCAGAAAAAATCCCTTACGCGGAGCGCTGGAGAAGATCGCGTCTGCGCAATTTTATTAATAGACCCGAAATTTCCGCGAGTCGCGAGAGATCGCGTTCGGTTATAAATATTTTTGTGAATTTCGTCGTGTTTCCTTGGGCGGAGTGGGACTGGAAGTTATCGGGTAGAAAAGTTGGGAGTCGCGGAAATCGGTCGTCAGTACGAAACACGAGCGCGGACCGATCGGGTGGTGAAGCGAAACGAACGGGGTCCGGAATTCGATAAGATTTGTGTCCCAAGTCTGGAGCTTCTTGTTCTTCGAAAATAAGTGGTCGAAGGCGAGATGGAAGTGCTCAGTAGAGACGATTTCCAGGCCCTTGAAGAAAAAGCGAAGCAACTGGAGGAAGCTTACACCGTCGCCGAAACGGCGAGGAAGCAGCTGGAAGAAACGAACGCTAAGATCTCAGCGGAAAGAGACGCCCTGGAAAGGCAGTTGTGCGGCGAGAAAGGATCCCTCCAGGAGTACCAAGAAAAAGCTCTCAAACTCGGTGCACAAAAGCTCGACCTCGAATCTCAGTTGGCTGTGAGTATTTTTTCACTTCACGTAACTCTTTCCCAGGTCTTCGAGAATTCACAGAACTCGGTATCATATTCTGTCCCGATACTTATTCGGCACCATTCGATCCGAACCGGCGGAAACAAGGTCTAAAATTACACGGTATTCGATTTTTTTTCCGCCCTCCCACGCAATACGGGGATCGGATATGAGGAATGCTCCCGCGGTTCGGAAATTACAGCACATTAGTCACGCGCGGGTAATATATAGAATCTCGAAAAATAGACGACTGGAATTCCAGAGGAGATTCCAGATGTCTTCGAGGACGTTTGTTTTCTCAGACTTCAAACACTGCGAGAAGGTCGATTCCCTACATTTTCAGCTCGCGAATCCGGATTAATTTTGTAACATCTCTCGAGCATGAGAAAATCCATTAACCCACGGTCTTTGACGAAATCGAATGTCGTTGACGATTTGTCATCATTCCAATTATTTTTAGTCGTTGTGTCAACGCCTCAGTACAACACGTGTTCGACGATTTTGTAGCAAGGAAGGGAGGGATGGCTTACATTTTCGCGTCTAATTTTACCGTGGTACCGAATTCCAGGTTGTTAGAGAAGGCGTGGTGGCCTCTGGAAGAGGAAGCGGACAGGTGCGGGGCTCGTTAATATAAAATGTTGCTAGATACGGCGACTCCGACTTCCTGTCCGGTTCTTGGCTCGCTCGGATGACAAATGGAGACACCCCATGCTCCGGCGACTTATCTTTAGCGTGCCAACATACTTTTCCTACTCGAATTAAACTGTCTGACGCAATCGCGTTTTCCCAGGATATCACCGACAGGTTCCAGCAGGAGGAGGAAGCGCGAAATGCCCTCTTCCAGACGAAAAAGAAGTTGGAACAGGAGTTGGCCGGCATGAAGAAAGACATCGAAGACCTCGAACTGAGTATTCAGAAAGTAGAGCAGGACAAGGCCACGAAGGACCACACGATCCGGAATCTGAACGACGAGATCGCTCACCAGGACGAGCTCATCAACAAGCTCAACAAGGAGAAGAAGAACCAGGGCGAGGTCAACCAGAAAACGGCCGAGGAACTCCAGGCTGCTGAAGACAAAGTCAACCACTTGACGAAGGTCAAGAGTAAATTGGAGTCGACCCTTGATGAACTCGAAGACACTCTCGAGCGGGAGAAGAAGCTTCGGTGAGCTTTTTTAGCTTATGAGACACCTGGGGCAGGGCCGGTTTTACGTGACTGCGTCGGGCGCCAAATCGTGACACGATAAAAAAAACATGTTATGTGGTCGTCTGACGCACGTACTACACTTGATGCTCATATGAACACACTTTATTTCTAATAATTGAAGGGCTGACATATTCAAAAGTACCCAACCCACTTCTTAACAAGGATCATTCTTCTATCTGATTCCATACAAAAAAAAGCCTTATGGAAAAGTGGGTGAGGTACTTCAAAATGTTAGCCCTTCATTTAGTGCGAAATCTGTGCCTTGTGGCTGCAAAGGACTCTTCAGGAGCTTCAAAAGCAAATAATTCAATGCACTCTTCATAAGATTCCGAGTTGAAGGTACGAAAAATTAAATTACATTCCCGCAAATTTATAATAGATATGATATTGCGAATTCATAACAGGTCTTGTTTTTGATATACATTATTGTCTTTAAAACCTACGGACGAGAGGGGGGAGGGGGGGAGTGCGCGCAAAATCTTCGTTTGCCTAGAGCGCTAATATTTCTTAAGCCGGCCCTGACCTGGGGCTAGGTTGGGATTTGTTTTGTTCCGTGTTCTTCAGTCTTCATAATATGGTTGTATTCGGAACAGCGCTGATGTGGAGAAGAGCAAACGGAAGGTTGAAGGAGACCTCAAGCTCACGCAGGAAGCGGTCGCGGATCTCGAGAGGAACAAGAAAGAGCTGGAACAGACTATCCAACGGAAGGATAAGGAGCTTGCGTCCTTGACCGCCAAACTCGAAGATGAGCAGTCCTTGGTGGGCAAGAACGGGAAACAGATGAAGGAACTCCAAGCCCGAATTGAAGAACTTGAAGAGGAGGTGTGTGGTTCAGGGATTTTTTATGGGGCGGGAAGGGGGGGATTGTTTTTTGTGGGGCGATTTAAAGATCTTTTTCGTGGTGAGAGGAAGTGAAGATGTGGATGGAAATTTTTTAGGTCAAGGTTCATACAGTTGATTTAACGAATTTTTCTGAACTTAAGAAATTGAGGGTTTGACTTCGGCAATCCAATCATGAATATACATGAATTTTCGAATCTCAGTCATCGAAGTATCGGTAACTTATGTATGAATGGATTCGTGCGTATTGCTTTCACAAATTGAACAATTTCGGAGTTTGAAAGTGTCAAAGTTTGTAGAACTCAATCAGATTTTTAAAAAAACTCCTTAATTTTTTAACCAAAGGTCTCAAAAGTCACTGAATTTTGAAAACTTATGAACACGCTCGGGAAATTCAACGAACACAGTCGTTCTTCCTTCTAAAAATAAATGTTGAAAAGTTATGAGTTACCAAATCGAATAATTCTTATACAGATGCAACTCAAAACCAAAAAACGAACGAAATTTCTCGTCCCATGGATTGATATGATATGATACGATATGATATGATATGATATGATATAATATGATATGATATGATATATGATTGAAACGCCGAAATTCCGAAACAAAAAAACATTTACATCCCAAATGTCCAAAAGTCGTAATATTCCTTCATTTGAAACAGGTCGAAGCTGAGAGACAAGCACGTGGCAAGGCCGAGAAACAACGAGCCGAGCTTTCCCGTGAACTCGAGGAAATTGGCGAACGCCTCGAAGAAGCTGGTGGCGCGACCTCAGCCCAAATCGAACTCAACAAGAAACGTGAGGCCGAGCTCAGCAAGCTCCGCAGGGACCTTGAGGAAGCCAACATCCAACACGAAACAGCCCTCGCTATCCTTCGTAAAAAACACAATGACGCCGTTGCTGAAATGGGAGAGCAAATCGATCAGCTGAACAAGATCAAAGCTAGGTGAGTGTTCAAATACTGAGTTTCAAGAAAACCTCGAACTCGCGAACTATTCGACCTGTGAGTTTATAAAAGGACAACCTCTAGTTCCCGAATTTCAAACATTTTGGCCGTTAAAAAAAAAATGAAAGAGCACAAAGGATGCATGCAAATTTTTTTTAAACTAATAACAACGGTCAGATCAGGTCATTTCCGGCGCTATTTGGAAATGTCATGGATATAATCCTCCGAAAAGAATGCTCTTAAACGATTTTTCATATTCCTTTTGAGAACAAACGGAAATGACCTTAAAATTGGAACTACGAATTTAAATGTACTTAATGACTTCCGTGCTAAAAAATCACGTTAGCAACGTGTCCAGACAGGGGCGTAGTTGGAAAAATTTGTTGAAAGGGGTTTTGGTAACAAGTCTGGGAAAATAGTATACATTGTATGAAGTTGATTAATGAATGGTTTTTCAACGTTTATCGAATTTTCAATGATTTCGGAAACTTTATGAGAATATACGAATTCGAAAATTTATTTTTTTCAACGATTAGGCAATTTGTAGATTTTGCAATGTGGAAGTGCACATTACGAGAATTTCAAATCTAGGAATTTTATGTTATTGAATTCGAGAGTCGAGAGTTTCATTGATTCTAAAGCTTAGAATTCTGAACTTAAAGGTGTAGGAACTTCGAATGCAAACTCATATGTTAGGAACTTTGCTGACTGCAATTCAGAAACTTCAAAATTTGATAACAAATATTCTGCAAGAAAATTTGAATAGTTCGCGTACTTGGAATGTGATGATTCAACAGTTCGTATGATAAAATTACAATTTCAGACATTCAAAGCATTTTTATTCATTGAGTTTCCAAGGAAATCCGGGAAGCTTCGTTATAAAAACTTTTCAATTTCATGAATATTTTATTCCGAAAAATGCTAAAAAATTTCCGATTATTTCCGAAAATTCACGTGAATTTATTAGTTTCCACAGTTGGGAAATTTTTGAATGAAAAAGTGAAAGTTTGGTAATATTTTAATGAGAAAAATTTTAATGTCACTAAATTTGAGAATTAATATCGTAATTCTGTACACTTGGAAACTTCGGGAGTAAAATTCAGAAATTCGGAAAGTTAAAATTCAATTCAATACGTTAAAGTATTTGTTAATCACGATTGAAAAGCTCGAAAATTTGAAATTTCAATGAGACGAAAATAATAGAAAATCTCGAAATTCATAATTGCGAATTCGAAATATCATAAATTTACACAAAGGTACCGAAATCTTCAAAGAAATCATATTCTTTTGGAATTCGCCACTTCTGATTATATTATTGTACGATCTAAAATTTCTCCAACTGAGCCATGTGATAATAGTTAACGTCCACAAAATGTGCGAAATCCGAATTTCACTGTAAAGACTAAAAAAATATCTAAATTAGCTCCAAGAACTCGTAAAAATTATAAATCCACAAATTCTAAACAACAACTTCACATGTTTGCAAAAAGAAGTGTAAAACTTCTCGAAGTATTCAATGTATTGAACATAATGTTATGACATAGATATAAAGAAAATTCGCGTAATTTTACAAAAGTTTTGAAATCGCTCTCAAATAAAAAGAAGTACAATTATTCATGTCACACTGTAAAATGACGATTTTGTGACGCAATTTTACATAACTCTATCTGGGCCTCGAAAAATTATGATTCTCAGAATCCAGAAAGGGCTAAAGCCCCAAAACCCCCCTCTGGCTACGCCCCTGTATTTGAAGAGCCCTTGTGCTTCAAATATCTCATTCGTAGCCCATTACAGATAAAACTATTCTGTCACGTCTAAAAAATATCAGAAGGCGAAAATTTCAATTACCTCAATCACTACTCACGGAGTAAAAACAAAGAAACTCTCTTCCGTAAAATATGTATGAACTCCCAATTTGATAAATATTCGCGTTTTTGCCCAGGGCTGAGAAGGGCCGAAATGACATCCATGTCGAATTAAATAACTCGCGAGCGGCAATCGACGGAGTATCTCGGGAGAAGGTAGATTCACCGGGTTTCCCCAGATTTTATGTTCCAGTACGTTCCAGTACATCGTAACTGACGAATCTAAACCGGAATTCATATGGATGCTGCTTGAATTTGTTATTTTTCCCCCAGTTTTACTCAGTCCGATTTATTACTCAGTCAGCTAATCCAGAATCTCTACTTCGTGTACTCATATTATTTTCATGTGTACTAAACAGGATCGAGAAAGAAAAAATGACCTACTTCAGTGAGTTAAACGACCTCCGCGCAACAGTCGATCACTTGAGCAACGAGAAGGTGAAATATTTGTTATCAAAAAAATCCAGCGCGCTAATGCCACTAACATAACGCAGATAGGTCTCCAGACGCAGTACTCCGGAACGTTCACAACCTTTGATACCTACATTACATCCAACGTGTCACCATCCTTGCTTGCTTTCATCTGCTTGGGATTTGAACACTCCTAGAAACAGAATACTCGATTACTTACGAATACTATTTTGTAAATAGGCTGCCCAAGAGAAGATCGCCAAGCAGCTCCAGCACCAACTCAACGAAGCCCAGGGCAAGATCGAGGAACTCAACCGTACTGTCAACGATTTCGATGCCGCAAAGAAGAAGCTGTCCATCGAGAACAGCGACCTTCTTCGACAATTGGAAGAGGCCGAATCCCAGGTTAGTTCCAAACAATTTTAAAGATACTGCAACATTCCATTTCCCAACCCTGCTGGGTCACGAACAATGATATCAGATTGCATATTATTGCCTAAGATTGAAATTTCGGAAGTTCTGAAAGTTTTCGCAAATTTCCGGAATTTTTGAGAATTTTTTCAACTTTTCAAAATTTCTGAAATTGTGGGAAATTGTTGAAGTTTTTGAAAATTTCTAGAAATTCTGTAATTTTTGTGAATTTTCTAAATTTTTCGAATTTTGTTAAATTTTTGAATATGTTCGAAATTTTTTGGAATTTCCGAAATTTTTTGGAATTTCCGAAATTCTTCAAAATTTCCAGAATTGTTGGAAATTGTTGAAGTTTCAGGAAATTAATGAATTTTTGTAAATTGTTATAATTTTTTCCAAAGTCTTGAAAATAGTCAAAATTTTTTTAAATTTCCCAAATTTTTGAGAATGTTCCAAATTCCTAAAATTGTTGAAAATTTTTTAAGTTCTCGAAAATTTTCGTTAATTATGTAATCTTTGGAAAGTGTTGAAGAAATTTCAATTTTTGGAAAGTGTTGGAATTTTTTCAATTTTATGGAATTTTTGACAATTTTCCGAAGTTTTGAAAATGATTGAAATGTTTGAATATTTTCGGAGTTGTTCAAAATTTCAAAAATTCATGTTCAAATTTTCGGGAATATTTAGAAATCATGTTATTCTCAAAACCTTCTGACATTTCTGAAAATACGCGGATTTCGTGAACATTTTGAAAATTCTTCGAAATCTTCGAAATTTTTGAAAATTTTCGGAATTTTCGTACATGATAGTTGAAAATTGTTGAAGTTTCTCTAAAATTCCTATATGGTTTCAAAATTTTCTAAATTAAAATTCCTTATTCACGATATCTGAAAGATTCTGATCGCTGTAATGGTAATGGAATGATATGCAATGTTATATCATTGCACAACCTTGCTAATGACCCAGCAGGGAAGTAATGGCAGAATAATTTTTCAACCTCTATATAGGTAACATCAAACTCTTCATGACTTAAAATTACCCTAGGTGAACCAACTCTCGAAGATCAAGATCTCGCTGACGACGCAACTCGAAGACACGAAGAGGTTAGCCGACGAGGAGTGTCGCGAGCGCGCGACCCTCCTCGGTAAGTTCCGCAACCTCGAGCACGACCTGGACAACATCCGCGAGCAGGCCGAAGAAGAGGCCGAGGGCAAGGCTGATTTGCAGAGGCAGCTGAGCAAGGCCAACGCCGAGGCTCAGCTCTGGCGCTCCAAGTACGAATCCGAGGGCGTCGCCCGTGCCGAGGAGCTCGAGGAAGCCAAGCGCAAGCTCCAGTGCCGTTTGGCCGAGGCTGAAGAGACTATCGAGTCTCTCAACCAGAAGGTCATCGCCCTGGAGAAGACGAAGCAACGCCTCGCGACGGAAGTCGAGGACCTCCAGCTCGAGGTCGACCGCGCCACCGCAATCGCGAACGCTGCCGAGAAGAAACAGAAGGCTTTCGACAAGATCATAGGGGAATGGAAACTCAAGGTCGACGACCTCGCCGCCGAGCTCGACGCGAGCCAGAAGGAATGCCGCAACTACAGCACGGAGCTCTTCAGACTCAAAGGTAATTGGGAACTGAAATCAAATGGTCAACTGTTTGAAACTGGATAATTCTTGTAACAAAGTATGAAACGTACGAAGAATATGGACACACGCTTCAACCCCGGTAAACATGTTTACATTAACTTCATGTAAACATTATGTAAACAGTTTACGTAAAGTTTACATCTGTTTACATGAAGTTTAAACGCACTTGCGTCCCCAAACTCATATAAACTAATCGTAAACAGTTTATGTAAACAGTTCACATTATGTTCACAAGAAATTCATGTAAACGTCGCATATATAAACAGTAGATATGATGTTTTCGGGAAAATGGTCTGTCGGGATATTGCATTCGGGAAAATGGACGGTAACCATTAGAAAAATTAGCCGTTTCCATGAAATTCAACCATCGATCTCTTTGTGTCACTCAGGAGCGTACGAAGAAAGCCAGGAACAGCTGGAGGCTGTGCGTCGCGAGAACAAGAACCTCGCCGACGAGGTGAAAGATCTGTTGGACCAGATCGGCGAAGGTGGCCGCAACATCCACGAGATCGAGAAGGCGAGGAAGCGCCTGGAGGCTGAGAAAGACGAGCTCCAAGCAGCTCTGGAAGAGGCCGAGGCTGCCCTTGAGCAAGAAGAGAACAAGGTTCTCCGCAGCCAGCTTGAACTCAGCCAGGTCAGGCAGGAGATCGACCGCCGTATCCAGGAGAAGGAGGAGGAGTTCGAGAATACCAGGAAAAACCACCAACGCGCCCTTGATTCCATACAAGCTTCCCTTGAAGCCGAAGCTAAGGTGAGAATTCGACTTAGATTTCGAATATTCATAACTTTAGAGTTCACTGAAAATTAAAGGCGTCAAGCTCCAGAATTTTACCCTGGTACGAGGGGCGATTCCCTCTCCGATAAATAGGAGTCATGGGAATCGACTCTCACATGACTCCTAATTTAATAGTCATGATTCCCAAGTTGGGAGTCATGATTATCAGCGATGTCAAATTTTGAAATGTCAAAACTCGATTACCTGTAATCTTTGAAATTCTCAAAAACTTCAAAGTTCTTGGACATTTTCGGAAACTTCGAAATTCCAACATTTTGGAAACTCGCAAAATTTCCGAAACGTTTCAAACTTTAGTACTTTATAATTCCTCAAAACTTCAGGATTCAATAAAATTCCGTAATTTCCAAAGCTTTCGAAGTTCGAAATTTTGGAAATTTCAAAACTTTACAACTTCGAAACTTCAAAATCTTGAAATGTCAACAATTTTGGAATTTCTTTGCTTCAGAACTTCAAAAGTGTCGAAACTTGATAATTTCTCATCTTTGAAATTCTTTAAATCTTCAAACATGTCAGAACTCAATTATCTGTAACATTCAAAAATTCTCAAGAACTTCAAAATTTTTGGACATTTTCGGAAACTTCGAAATTCCAACAGTTGAAAAACTTCTTAAATTTCGAACATTCTAAGCTTTATAATTTTAAAATATTCGAGCACTTCAAAACTTGCGAAATTTCCAGACATGTAAAAATGTCAAAACGTAATAAATTGTTGATCTTGAAAATTCTGAAATTTCAAAGTTTTTAAACATTCTTAAAAAATTCTAAATTCCAACATTTTAAAAACTTGGAAAACTTCCGAAACTTCCAAAACTTCAGAACTCCATAATTCTTCGAAAATCCAAAATTCCAAAGCTTTATAAATTCCAAAATTACATTATTCCGAAATCTCAAAGTTCTACAATTTTCAAAATTTCGGAATTTCTAGACTTTGAAACTTCAAAATACGTACAAAGTTGAAAAGTTGCAAAATTTCCAGACCTCATTTCAAAGACTTGAGTTTTGAACTTCAAACATGCCAAAACTCAAGAATTTTCAATTTTGAAAATTCTAAAACTTCTATATTCCAATATTTGCAGGACTCCTAATATTTTCGAAACGTCGAAATTCCAATTTATTATTGATAACAACATTTAATTGAGGAAGCCCGGCTAAAATCTTTGCCTCAGACCCCGCAAAACCTAGGGACGGCCCCGTCCGTGACTCCCATTATGGGAGTCAATAGGAGTCACGGGAATCATGACTCCCAGTTTGATTCCCGACTCTCAGAGTGAATCGCCCCTCGCCATGGTATTATCTTGTATAGTCAGATGCCTCAGTCGTTATAGAACTGAGTGAAAATTCAAGTCGGAGTTGTTGATTGAAAATATTTTGATGATGTTTCAGGGCAAGGCTGAGGCACTCCGCCTGAAGAAGAAACTCGAGGCTGACATCAACGAGCTCGAGATCGCTCTGGACCACGCGAACAAGGCCAACGCCGAGGCACAGAAGAACATCAAGAGATACCAGCAACAACTGAAGGACGTGCAGACCGCGCTGGAGGAAGAGCAGCGTGCTCGCGACGAGGCCCGCGAACTCCTCGGAATCTCCGAGCGCCGCGCCAACGCCCTACAAAACGAGCTCGAAGAGAGCCGTCAACTCCTGGAACAAGCGGACCGTGGAAGGCGCCAAGCGGAACAAGAACTCGCCGACGCTCACGAGCAGCTCAACGAAATTGGCGCTGCCAACGCTTCCATCTCCGCGGCCAAGAGGAAACTCGAGGCCGAACTCCAGACTCTCCACGTAAGGCGGCAAAATAGTGAAAAATTGAATTGTCGTGTTTTTTTAGAGGTTATCAGCGCGCAAACTTTTTTGTGCAATTGAACCGTGTTCGGGGCCAAACTCAATCCTTGATATCATTTTTTTTAGGTTATGGTTCATTCGGTGATTTTATAAGCGTTTCGTCACTCGGAGCAAAGTTAACAGCTGCTACTTTTTTATCAAGATTTCGATTCTCTTTGGAACCCTCTTCAGAATATTTGCACACGTTTTGGGGCGGGTAACAACGAATTGATGTTGAACGTCACAAAAAAATCCTGGAGAGGGTTCCAAAGAGACCCGAAAGCTTGATAAAACAGTAGCAGCTGTTAACTTTGCTCCGAGTGACCGTTCTGATGAAACTCTAATCGATAACATTGTTTTGAATTTGTTATTTACGTCAGCTTCAGTAATTTTATAAATTAAATTAATGCTGAAAGTTGATAAATCCAAAAGTTTTCGATTAAGTCACATTTTTGAGGTTTGAAGCTTAGAAGTTGCTGAGATTTGTGATTTTCAAAGTTCTGCAAATTTCGGAAGTTTTCAAGTTTTTAAGAAGTTTTGAGTTTTAAAGCCTCGAAGTTCCGAATTTTCGAAATTCTGAGGTTATGAAGTTTGGGTGAATCTTAAATGAATTCACAGTTTGAAACTTTCAAAATTTTTGAATGTTTAAAAACATTCGAACAATTTTTTCATTCAAACACAACATTTTTAGTTTCGTAGTTTTGAAGAATTTTTGGAACTCAATAATTATAAAATTTGAAGATTTTGAAGATGCGACGAATTTGGATAAATTTTGAAGTTTTGTAATTTCAAAAACTCAAAATTTCGAAACTTTTCAAGCTTTGGAAATTTTACATGTTTCGCAATTTGGAAGTTTTGACGATTCGGAAGAATTTCGAACTTTTACGGAAACCTGAAGTTTGAAAGTTGTTAGATTCTGGAATTTTCAAGTTACAAAGTTTCGAAGCCTAAAAGTTTCGGAATTCTCGCAATTGTGGAATCGCGACGTTCTGACGAATTTTGACGAATGTTACAATTTTTGATATTGTTAAAGTTGGTAAATTTAAAAATTGTTAAGTTTTACAATCGTAAAGTTCTGAAATTTCTAAGTTTTTGACATTTTAAAAAAATTCGCAGTTTCACACAATTTCGAAGTTCACAAGTTGCTCAATTTTAGGAATTTCGAAGCTTCGGAAAGTGCAAGTTTTTAAGTTTGCAAGTTCTCAAGTTTTGAAGATAATCAAAGCTTTGAAGCTAAGAAATTTTGAAAAATTATAAACTGTTGTGTTTCGAACTTCTACAAATCTCAAAATTTTTGTAACTTTGATAATTTCGTAACTTTGACTCGAAAAATCATCTTCCATTTACAATACGTTTCATTTCTCAAAGCAATCTTTGATGTTGTTTTCCACTCCGCGATGTTGAATGAGTATATTGATACGGTCACTTGGAGACAATTAACAGTTGCTACTGTTTATTATGAAGTTTTCAGTTCTCTTTCGAACCCTCTTCAGGCTTTTTTGCACGCATTTCATTGTTACTCATCCCAAAACGCGTGCAAAAATCCTGAACAGGGTTCCAAAGAGAACCGAAAACTTGATCATAAACAGTAGCAACCGTCAATTGGCTCCGAGTGACCTTATTAATATACTTACTCACAAAGTAATCTGGTTGATAATCAATACCTGGAAGATAAGCGAACTTGTCTAAAACCAACTGTCTTGCGTCAACATTTTGATGAATGATCTTAAAATAGACGACCTTTTCCATACGATAGTATCTCTTATCAGACGACCTTAAGGCGATGTTCCACAATCCGGGTAAGGCGTGTTAATCCAACATTTTTTATTCCGCAGTCCGACCTCGACGAACTCCTGAACGAAGCAAAGAACTCGGAGGAGAAAGCGAAGAAGGCGATGGTGGACGCCGCGAGGCTGGCGGACGAACTCAGAGCAGAACAAGACCACGCTCAGACCCAGGAGAAGTTGCGCAAGGCGCTTGAAGGACAGATCAAGGACCTTCAAGTCCGCCTCGACGAAGCCGAAGCCAACGCGCTTAAGGGTGGCAAGAAGGCCATTCAGAAACTCGAACAGCGCGTGCGCGAGCTGGAGAACGAACTCGATGGCGAACAAAGGAGACACGCCGACGCGCAAAAGAACCTCCGCAAATCCGAACGCCGCATCAAGGAACTCAGCTTCCAGGTACGATTATAACTGTAACTCATGATAACTTAATGTTGACTCGCCTTTGACCTCCCGAGTCGAAATTTTAGAATAGTTTCAACCTACTTTCAACTTCTTCAACAGATGCATTTCGACTTCATTTAATGTACTTTCAACTTCTTCGGCTTCATTTCGCCTTAGTCTCGAATTCCTGAAATCGCGCTCCAACGTACTTTTAACTTATTCGACTTATTTTGGCAGACTTTGAACTTCTCCAACTTGTTTCGGCTTCATTTGATGTAGTTTCGCTTTCTTGGACTTATTTTCAACTTATTCGTTGAGACATTTTGACGATGGAGTTGAAGAAGTTGAAAGTTTGTCAAATGAAGTCGAAATGCAGCCGAAGAATTCTACTTGCTTTGACGTACTTTCAACTTCTTCAACTTATTATGGCAGTTGAAATTATCAATTTTAACTGCTGCATTTCGTGATTTGCTACCTAGATGATCAGAGATTTTTTGAAAATTTTGGAAATATTTCAACAATTTCAATTTCTTGATATTTAACACATTTTTGCAATTTTGACAATTTTTGAAATTTTAAAAATTATTGGAATGTATGAAAATTTTGGGAAATGTTGTCGATTTCATGAAGTATGTGAACTCTGAAAATGTCTGAAATCATTTAAATTTGTCTGATAATTTATGAATTTCCATGATTTTCAAAATTCCGCAAATTTTGGAAAACCTCGAAATTTAGAAAATTTTCGAAGTAGATAAAATGTTAAAAATCTTGTTAACATTTTTACAAATTCTAAAAACTTTAGAAACAGATGCGAAAATATTATCAAAAACAGTATGCACAATAACGATCAATAACTGTTATATTGTCGGCTGCACTTCAACTTTTTCGACTTCATTTCAACTTATTTGAAGTCGAAATGCAGCCGAAAAAGGTGAAATAACTCGATTTTACATCGAATCGATCTCAAAACGACATTTACTCAACGCCCGCGAGGAATACGTAATTTCGTGGCCCTGTTCAGAGTGCACGATATAATGTATTACCTGACTGTTGACGTATGGCTAGCGAGTGATGAAATCATTCGCCCACGCTCATCTTAACGACCTATAGCTATTTACTCACTCACGCTCAGTTTAGCGACCGTTTACGCACGGATAATGGAAACAAGATGGCGGACG